>JASAMX010025410.1:0-35770 GCA_030248175.1 Microlaimidae sp. YZB2_3
TTTTAGTAGTTCTATTTTTCAAAATTTTCGCGAAAAGGTCAGATTCAAAGTTTATTAATATTTTTATTTTTAAATGTTCAACCGCGCTTAGGCGTAAACTTTAAAAATATCAGGTAGTGCATATATTTTAAAAAATTTAAAAAATTCTGTAAGTTATGCTTTTTTTACAGTATTTTAGCATCGGGACTCAGCTCTGACACACACTGACGCACTGGAACATTCTCCTAGTTAATTGTTTGCTGAAAAGTTTTCTTTTTTCAAAAAACATAAAACTTTATATTTTTATTTTTTATAGCATTTACAATAGACTATTTCGACATAAGGCGTTTTACACAGTAAAATTCCGATACACATTAGGCCGAAAGTTGAAATTAAAATAATATTTAAATGAAAACTTCTATTAATTTTGCAGTGTAAAATAACGTGTAAACACTAAAGGCAAAATATAAATTTGATTGGATTTGTAATAATGTAGTTATTAATGTTTAATTTGGTAAAAATGCGAACATAAAAAATAAAATTACGATCATACCGAGCACCGATTATATAAGTAGGATTTTACTCTGTTTCATCAGATGGTATGATGGTCTAGTGGTTTGAGGCGGTCGGCTTTAGACTGCAAGGTCGGGATTTCGAACCCGAATGAAGTTCCTTTTCTATTTTTTGTACCGGGAATTTAAACTTATCAAAATTTCATTTAAACTTATTAAAATTTAATTTAATAAAAAAACAGATCTTTTTAGATATTTTAAAAAAATCAATTAATTGATTATTGATTGGTATTAATAAAATAAGAAAGAAAATAGATCTGCTAGTGATTGATGTAGATACTAAATTTTTGATGTAGATATTTTGCTATAGACACAAAAAAATTAAAACCAAAGTCTGTAATGTAAAAAGCTTCTTGGAGTCTATTGTTTAATTTTTTTTAATATAATAGTATGGTTGATTTTTTAATTAAAAATCCTCCACAAAATATTGTTTTTCATTATTGTTGTGGATTTTATATGTAAATAATCTTCCGGAAAATAATTTTTCCAAAAAAAAGACCAAGTAAGTATTATGCAGCTATATTCTATCTACCACTAAAAAACTAAATATAAATTATACGTCCCGGTACAAAAAATGAAAAAAGAAGTTCATTGGGATTCGAACTCCCGACCTTGATTATCGAGTAAAATCCTACTTTCGTAATTTTATTTTTTATGTTCGCGTTTTTACGAAATTAAACATTAATAACTACATTATTACAAATCCAATCAAATTTATATTTTTTCTTTAGTGTTTACAAGTTATTTTACACTGCAAAAATAAATAGAAGTTTTCATTTATATATTATTTTAAATTCAACTTTCGGTCTAATGTGTATCGGAATTTTACTGTGCAAAACGCCTTATGTCGAAATAGTCTATTGAGTCTCTGTGAATGATGAACAAAGCAAAACTATTTTCTTTATCTCTGCTCGAATAAAGATTTAATCATTTTAAATCCGTTTTGGTTTTTAGGCATGCGCGGTGGCCCACCTAGACGGTACTAGGTGCAGGTAGGCAAAAGTGTTCTACAAGTTAACTGTCAAGTCACTCAGCTGATTTATTCCAATTTGGACATGGGTAGTGGAAATTGTGAAACTTTTTTTTAAATTTATATTAAAAAAATGTAAAAAAAGAATTCTAAAGCAAATAAAAACCACAAACACGCGACAAACGTTTATACAAATCTAATGATTTTTTTTTTTTTCAAAATTTTTAATGGTCATTAACTTAAGTATTTGTTGAACACAATGTATTTTGCATGATAGAATTCTTTTTTTTTTAATAATAATAAACGCTTATTATTTGTGGCATTTTATGTTAATTAAAAAACTTTTTTGAGAAAAATTATGCAAATTTGTAAAAAAAAAAAATGAACTTTATAATTAGATCATTAAAAAATTTTGCAAAATCAAAACACCACCAAAAATAATATTCTTTATTGACACTATTAACTGAAAATTTTAAAAAAACTAAAGTTTATGCATGGGTGCGTTGGTTTTTATTTTTACATTTAAAATCCTGTTAAAAACCGATTTGCACTGTTACTGTCTTTAAAAATATATATTTTTGATTATTGGCATTAAAAAAATTTAATTGGCATTAAAAAATTTTAATTAGTAATTAGATTATTCTTTTTGGAAAATTAAAAGAATATAGATTAAAATTCTTTTTCAAAACATTTCTATTTTACGTCAAAATCATCTCTTTCTTTTTCTTTATCAAAGGGTGAAAATCTCGTGCCCATGTATGCTTTAGTTTTCATTTTTTTCAAAATGTAAGTCACAGTTCATCATAAAAGGTATCAATTAAGGTAAGCGTTAATTCCTTTTAGACTAAAATTTGCATAAAATTACAGAGAAAACAAAGGTGAGTGCCGTTTGGCGGCTTTCACAGCTTTTTTCGTTAGCTGTTGGCTAATAAAGCATCCTGTGGCCTGATAAACTTAGCAGTTTTTTTAATAACGTTATTTTAAAACCAAATTATATTTTACAATGCGCTAACTATTGGAGTTATATGTTTACACAATGATGGTAGGTCAATGAATTATCGCTACTATTTTATTTTGATGCTTTATTAACCCCAACAAGTGTTTGGCGAAAGTTGAGCTCGACGGATTTTTTATCTCTTATTTTATGTTAAATGATGGAAAAAATACGTAATACTAATTGGGTTGATTTTTCCTTTGCCAATCGTACAAACCGAAAGAACGGTAGGTAAATTTATGTAATGTTAAAGTGTTTTGCTTATGTTAATTAATTAAAAAAATATGTTGTGTTCTTATTATTGTAAAAATCCATAAATTAGAAAAAAATCGTTTTAATTTTTGGTATCATTACGATTTGTGTGCAATTTTTTCATTAAATAAATTAGTTTGACTTTTAGTTTTGTTTGTTTTTTTTGCGAAAAATGACATGACACTCGTAATCCCGTTGGATGGTATGGTATTGTCCAAAATTTTTATCATAAAAAGAAAATACAATAAAAATACAGTAAGCCTAGTAGATCACAGAATACAAACAAAAATTATATTAACAAAATAACTTACCGGCAGAGGTGTATCGTTAAATTGAATTTGAAGGTTAGTGTAACATTAAGATCCCATTTGATTTAATTAAGCAACAACAATTTTGTAAATAAAAATAAAATTTTTTTCTTTTTATTTTTCATAGAAATAATAATATTTTGTTTTCGCAATAATTTTATTTATTTTTTTTTAAACACTAAACATGATTTAGTTGCAATAATTTATGTAAGTAAAACTTGAATTTTAAATAATTACGGCTAGTACAACAAAATAATGTGGACTACAGAATTTTTTAAGCAAGCATTTCCTCTAACAAAATGATTAATTTAGACGATAAATATCAATTTATCAATATCAAAAAATTCGTTATCTATCACCGCATTTGATTTTCAGAAAAACTTCCGAAAATTTTTTGTTTACGCACCCTCTCCCTCAAGGAATACAAATTTAAACGTTATAAAATCGTTATAATTATTTTTCCACGCTTCGTGGGAGTGTTTATTTACTTAGTACGGCGAAATTACTTGTTATTTTCCTAAAAAAATTTTAAAAATAAGCCCAAAAACAAAAGAATTTTCAGCAAACAATTTGGTATCTAAAATTTTTATTTTCCACAACATTTATTTAACCACTAACAAAGTGTACTTTAAATTACTAGTAACTAAGCAAAGTCCGAGAATATTATTTAGAATCGCATTAAGTTCTTAATTTTACTGGCGTATTTATTACGTGGTTACGAAGTGGAGGAACCTGCTTGATCATATCAAAAAAAAAATGCTTTGATCATTTAACTATTTGAAATAACTTTTTTTCATTTGCCTTAAAAATTTATTTCGAAACTAGCAAAAAATTTAAAAAGAGCGTAAAACCTAAACAGTATTGCACTTTTTTTCAATTCTAATACTATAAAGAAAGAAAATGAATAATCTAGCCCTAAGGAGAGAGAATTAAGAATAAAATTTAAAAGTTGACTTGTAACATTCCATGTCCCCTATTTTAACCTTTGCCGACACAAAAATTGTGGCGTAGACACCCTGGCTACGCCCATGTTTGTGTGAAAAAATCACGTTTTCAGTTAAAAATTGAGGATAAAAATGGAATAAATTATTAGAAAAATAATTAGAAATAATAAAAATAATTAGAAATTATGTGTCCTCAATACCCCCTCCCCCTTTTTTTAAGGGTAGGGGGAATGTCGATAGTTTCAAGATTTTTAGAATATTTATATTTTATCCACTCAACCCCTGCACAATATGTCAGTAAAGTAACCCTAAATTTTAAGTGGGTGTCGACATTTTTGAGGTTAGAACCTTCTCTGCCCACCTTTGCATACCCACACTTAAATTTTTTTGGGTGGTTAGCATAAATTCCTTGAAAACTTTTAACACTTTGCAGATGTCGATTTTGTAAATGAGTCGGCTTTTTGACATTCTAATTCACGGCGTGAAATATGCGGTACCTTCCGGTGTACTTTGCACAATAGCAGGAATTTCTGTAGCCGATAATATAGGATACCCTATTCAAGTTTCCGGAGTTTCAATGGAGGTTTGTCTTAAAGGTGCGGTGCGGAGTGAAACTTTTTGTCTTCGATTTTGATTATTTTTTGTGAAAATCTTATCCCTGCCCGCAAATAGCCCACACAAATTTTTTTAACCAAAGTGGTTCAGGAGTTATGACCGCTCAAAACGGCGTTTTTCGACAATTCTGTGCGTGAAAGATTGTTCAATGGGTATAACGACTTAAGTTACAAATTATGCACTTGAAGAAAGCGGCTACTCTCTTCTTTAATTCGATACCTTGATCATTAAAATTGGTGCAGTATTTGTCGAGGTATTGCGTTTCTCGTACAAAAACCCTCAAGTTTTTCGCTAAAAACACGACGTGAAGGGGAAAAAATTTAGGCAAACTTCATAAAATCGCTGCCGTCGTTTGCTTTTTTAACAAAAAATCGCGGGTTTTTTGTACGGGGAACGCAATATCTCAACAAATACTGCACCAATCTTAACGATCAAGGTATCAAATTAAAGTAAAAAGTAGCCGCTTTTTTTGAGTGTATAATTTTTAACGTTAATCGTACCCATTGAGCAATTTTTCACGTACAGAATTGTCGAAAAACGCCATATTTGAGGGGTCATAACTTCTGAACTACTTGAGATAGTTTGTTGAAAAAAATTTTGTGGGCTATTGGGGGCAGCGGGCAGGAGTAAGGACCGGTTCACACCGGAGTGGCAGCTGATAGATGACGTACAGCGCACACAGTTTAAACTGCAGCAACAATTATAGTGTAATGATGTAAACCCGCGCGTTCACTATCAGCTATCAGCTGCCACTCCGGTGTGAACCGGCCTTAAGGTTTTCACAAAAAATATCTAAATCGAAGACAAAAAGTTTGACTCCGCACCGCACCTTTAAGTGTCACTTTTTAATTTAAATTTTTGTGGTCGTTATACACAGGAAAATCCGCAATTTTAACAAAAAAAAGCCCGTGTCAACCAATATGGCTGACATATTTTCTTTGTATTTTTCAGCAAAATTTGCGCTATTATGTAAAAGTAAAGTAATGAATTTTAGATGCCTAAGTTTGTTTAAAAATTTTTTTACCAAAACAACTTTCAGACTATTTATAGTCAAAAATACGAATTGTCTATTATTTAGTTGTTAATGTTTTAATGTGATGTCTTTTTCTTCCAAATAAAAATCTGACTTTAAATTTAAAATCTCGCCACATAAAAAACCAAGAAGACATTGTTTACCTAATTTTTCGGGATTGTCTATCTAATTTGTTTGTATGAATGTAAAAAACTAATTGTCTCATTTGAAATAAAAGATAATTTTTTTCTATCGAACAATATCTAGTATCAATAATTTTAAAAACCAGTTTAAAGACAAAAATAAGTAAACAGTTTTAAGTAGCAAAATCCAAAGGCTCCTTTAGTAAAAATATCTATTGCCCAATATAAAAATGCCCATATGGATTTGTCTAAAAAAAGATATTTTGAGTCTCTGTTCAATTTCCTAGTGTTCTAAATCATACTTGTAAGCCAGTTTAGAAACAAACATTTTTATGTGGCTTAATCCAAGGGCTCCTATTGTGAAAATGTGTGGTACAATCTAGGTTTGTGTTAAATAATAGAACAGTCGATAAAATCTTTATTGACATTACATCAGTAATTTGTTGCAACGTTTCGAAGATTTCGAATCTTTATCATCGAGCAGTACTAAAACACATAAAAGCTGTTAAAATCAAGACTAACAGCGTTTATGTGCTTATTATGTTTTAGTACTTTAGTGATTTGAAATCGCCGAAACGTTGCAACAAATTACTAATATAATGTGTTCAATAACAGACCTGTTTACGGTCTTAAAATGCCCTCCCCCCCCCCCGCTATATTCAAAGATTTGCCCTCCTCCCCCCCCCCGCCCAAAAATAAAAAAAGTACCCAAAAATTATGGCGCCATTTTTGACCTATTATGACGCCATCATCGCAAAATTTTTGCAGTTTTTAGCCTATTTCAATGCATTTTAAGCCATTTTAGATTTTACCTTAATTTCACTTTTTTTGTCCCTTTTTTCTTCTTTTCTCTTTTTTTCTCTCTTTTTTTCTTTTTTTTTTCCCCTGCTTGCCCCCGCCTGTTTTATTGCCCCCCCCCCCAGTTTCAAAAAAGTTGCCCCCCGTGCCCCCCATTTTGGCATTGCCCCCCCCCCCCCCCCCCCCGCAATAAAACCCCGGGAGGGGGTTGGGGCAGTGCACTGGTCTACAATAAAGATTTTATCGACTGTTTTATTATTTATTGTTAAACTTTGGTTCCCGCCTTCAATGTTTATGTTAGTTTTTTTCTCAAAATACAAACCAAATCTTTTTTAACTTTTTCCAGACTATCAGTTTTTTATGATGCCTTATTTAACCCGTTTCCGTAATTGCCTGTTCCTCGGTTACAACCGTGAAACGTTCGTGCCACCTATGTCATACTTCCGTCATACCTAATTTTTTGCGCGAGTAGTGCCCAGTGAGCGAGCAAATTGAAATGTTTAAAGCGGTATGGTGGCAATATGCAGATTTTTGTCACGGATACAGTATATTACGTAGGATATTTCATGTTGCAAAAATTTGCATATTGCTACCGTACAGCTTTAACAATTCCAATTCGCTCGCTCACTGGGCACTATTCGCGCACAAAAAATTATGTATGACGGAAGTAAAACGCAGGTCATGTGAAGAGCTTGCCGCGGTAAAGTTTACGTTCGACATTTGTCATACGAAAATACCACCACCGTGAGACGAAGGTTTTACCTTTTTCGTACGAAAAGGTTTTACGGGAACGAGTTAAAGTACGGTATTTCGTTTTCTGATTGGGGTTTAGATTTCTTACGTTTAATGAAAATGCGTTGTCCAGCGTATTTTCATGTATTTTTTTCGACAATTTGACATTTCCCAAACTGCCTTCCATTGATATACTTTATAAAAGCCTCCTAATTCGTTCTGTGGTTAGGAAGGAGAATCCTTTCTTTCCTTAGTTAAAATGCGATGTCCAATTAAAAAATGTCCCTCTTGGTTTTTTCAAAAAAAAAAAACAAAATATTTTTGTTATCTACTGGTATAAGTTGTATGCAATAACTTGTATCAAAAAGTTTTAGACAGTTCAAAGACAAAAATTTTCTAACTTTCAAAATTTATTTGTCGAAAATACATTGCAGACCTGTACACTGCCCCCTCCCCCCGGGGTTTTATTGGGGGGGCCGCAATTCGAAAATGGGGAGGGGGCAACTTTTTTGAAAAAGAGGGCAAGCAAGGGAGAAAGAAAAAAAGAGGAAAAAAGGGACAAAAAACAAATATAAGGTAAAAATAGGTCTATAATGGCTTAAAATACATGAAATAGGTTAAAAACTGCAAAAATTTTGTGATGATGGCGTCATAATAGGTAAAAAAATGGCGTCATAATTATGAGGTACTTTTTCATTTTTGGGCGGGGGGGGCAAATCCTTCAATAAAGCGGGGGGCATTCCCAGACCGTGCACAGGTCTGACATTGTGCACACAAAATTTACCAATGAAATTTTTTTTACAAAACTGAACTGCCATATCAAGACATCTCAAAGCTATAAGCTTTCCAATGATATTTCATTTAGCTTAATCTGTTCTGTGGTTGGAAAGGATTATATTTCCTCTTATTAGCAAAATGTTTTGTCTAGAAAAAAGATGTACATATTGATTTTTTTAAAAATTATATAATATTCTAGCTCGCTATTTATTTGTTGTTAAGATACAAACCTGTGCACTGCCCACCTCCCCGGGTTTTTATTTGGGAGGGGCAATTCCAAAACGGGGGACGCATGGGGGCAACTTTTTTGAAGCGGGGAGGGGCAAGCAGGGAAAAAGGAAAAAAATAAGAAAAAAAAAGGAAAAAGGGACAAAAAAAGCGAAAATAAGCTAATAAAAACAAAAATATATAATATACCGAAAAATGTGCAACTCCTATATAAAAAAAGTACAGAAAAGGTGGCCTTTATAATGAGCCTCTCCATTTAAATGACACTCTCCACTATAATGGCATAGTAGCCATTTTAATTCGGCGAGTTAAAATGGAGAGGAAGCTATTATAATAGCCATTTATTGACTAATTTCACTTCATATATACTCACAAGTCTAATACTGTCCGGGCCGCACGGGTTTCTGCGTGTTGGACAGTATTAAACCAACACGAGGAAACTCGTGCGGCCCGGACAGTATTAGACTTGTGAGTATATATGAAGTGAAATTAAGTCAATAAATTGCTATTATAATAGCTTCCTCTCCATTTTAACTCGCCGAATTAAAATGGCTACTATGCCATTATAGTGGAGAGTGTCATTTAAATGGATAGGCTCATTATAAAGGCCACCTTTTCTGCACTTTTTTATATAGGAGTTGCACATTTTTCGGTATATTATATATTTTTGATAAAAATAGGTCCAAATGGCTTAAAATGGATTAAAATAGGCTAAAAACTGTAAAAACTGCGAAAATTTCGCGATTATGGTGTCATCATAATTGGTAAAAAATGGCGCCATAATTTTTGGGTACTTGTTCATTTTTGGGCGGGGGGGGGGCAAATCCTCCAATAAAGCGGGGGGCATTTCCAGACCGAGCACAGGTCTGAAGTTACATTGTCTAGGTTTGGGGACTTTAGAGCCGAGGGACTTTAGAACCGGACCTGGGGACTTTAGAGCCGCAGCAGGGACTTTAGAGCCGAAATGAAAAATGCGTTTGAAAACAATAGTAAAACAATATACAAGTAATATTAAAACATTTACATAACAAATGGAGCTAATTATGCAATGCGGTAATCATTATGCGGGATAAATATGCTTCGGGTTTTCTATTGTATATACAGAAGATGACAAGAATAAGGATTTGGCGGGAGAAGAAACTTATTAACTTCCAATTATTGATAAACTTCTAATCTTGAGCAAAAACATGGTTTAGATTCGTGCTTTGATTTGTTTGATAAAAGATTTTTCATGTGAATATAGGGCATGGTTAAGGGTTTTTAAGATTCACGGTTTTTGGTTTTTAAATTGAAACATTTGTCATAACAAATGTTTCAATTTAAAAACCGTAATAAATATCAAAGATGTTTTATTTTAGAAAATGTTGCAATAAAAATGTAAGACAAAAAAAAACATTATTTTCCTAAGCCTAAGCGAAACCTACAAATCAAGATAAAAATCTAAAAAAAGCTTAAAACTATTGAAATTCCTTTAATTTATTGCTTAAAAAAATATTTATTTCGGAAGATATTATACCAAAAATATTCTTTCCGGACACCAAAAGGTTTTAAAAGTATTGTAGAAAGCTTTAAAAACTTTTACAACTTAAAATTTGGCTAATTTCAGTGATATATTGTATGAAAATGACGTAATTTAACCAACTTTTACAAAATTTGTTCGGCTCTAAAGTCCCTTAATTTTTTATGAATTCTCTGAACACAAAAGTTACGTTACGGCTCCAAAGTCCCTCCAATACGGCTTCAAAGTCCCACACTGCGGCTCTAAAGACCCTCGGCTCTAAAGTCCCCTCGCTCTGGCTCTAAAGTCCCGTTACCATTGTCCACACAAAATTACCTATGCATATTTTTTTCAAACCTTAGCTCTCATAATTATATACCCAAGCTATGGGCTTTCCAGTGATATTTCATTTAGCCTAATGCTTTTTTGTGGTTGGGAAAAAGTATCTCTCCTCTTATTAGTTAAAATGGTTGTCCGGCAAAAAAGATGTACATGTTGATTTTTTTCGCATTTTAGCTTGCCACTGACGATGACGAATAATTTATATCAAGAAGTTTTAGCAATTTCAAAAACAAAAAATTTTCTAACTTCCAAAACCGATAGGGTCCTCTCCTTATTTTGGTGACAAAATTCTATATGTCCAATATAAAGATGTCCATGTTTGTTTTTTTTAATTCTACTACCACATTCCATGGACGATCAATGACTCAAATTCAACTTAAAATGTTGGGTGATTGATAAACAGTTAGGGAACACACGGACACACAAAAAACACACACACACATTACGTCTATTTATCTGTAGATGTATCGTACCTTCAACTAAAATACAGCGAAAAAAGAAGGTCTTGTGCGCTTAAGTAAGGCACTCTGGTTACCTGAAAAAACCTTTTTTTATTTTAAACTTAGTTACGAGGTTATAAAGGGCAATTGGACTGTTAAATTTTGACAAACAAAATTGGAAAACTATTTAAATTAAAATTGAAAATATTACCAATTAAATGTTTCAGAATTATGTTCTTGTTTATTACTTATCGAAAAATAATAAATTTAGTGAAAATCCTAAACTAAATAATTAGTGAAATAAATAATAAATTCGTATTTTAATATGTTTTAATATGTTGTTTTTTTGTAAAAAGCTCTTTATTCACTTGTTAAACAAAATTTTTCGTACTTATTTTAAAAAATAGAACAAACTTAATTAGACGGTGTTACTTTTTAAGGGAAATTAAAAAAAAGTTTTAAAAAAATTTAAAAAATGGCTATTTTTTAAATTAATTTGTGATGCGTCAAAAATACAAATATTTTTACAAGCCGCTATTTTTTTAAACAGTTAAATTCTTTCCATTATAAGGTGTTTAATTATTATTTGTGTAATTTCCTAAATAAACATTGGGCTGATAAACAAATTTTATTTACGCCGTTCGCTCCATTTAACGATTCCTTATCGTCGTTATAGCAAACGAACTCACAGTCAATATATTTTATTGGACTCTAATAAATAAATAAAAACGTCTATTAATTTTTAATTCACATATTAGTGGCTCTAATGATATCCACTATCGCATAATGGGTCAAGAATATTATGGTATCGCATCGCAACTGTTTTTTTTTACTTTTATTTGTGCTGCATTGAATTTCTTAGGTAAAATATTAGTTAAAACATTTTTGTTTATTTCAAGTAGCCGGTGTCAGCAAAGAGAATAACATATTATTTTCATAAATATTTGGGTTTGTTACTGATTTTCAAATTTTTATTGGCATAATTCTGCAAAAAACTTTCAAGACTATTTTTGTAGATAAAAACAAAAACTACCATCAGTATTGTCCATGTTCTAAACATATGTGGTTTTTTTTTCAAAAAATCTTTCAATTTTAAAGCTGACATTAAAATAGGAATTTTCACAATTGAAATAACTCAGAATACAATCCATCTGCAGGCTGCACGTAAATCACTAACTGTTTAATTTACAAAAAAATTAACATTATTGTTTCTTGTTTCTCGTCATAAACAAATGTTTTGTACCAATATTTTTAATCGATTAATTTTTCAAGTATCCAAATCCAAAGGCTCCTTTGATGAAAACGGATTGTCAGGCATAAAAATGTTTGTGTTTGTTTTTTCTAAAAACGTTATATTATTCTGTTTTCTATTCATACTTTTTGACAAAAAAATTTTTAAGTATCATAATTCAAAACCTTTGGTGAAAATGTTTTGTGTGTGATTGTCCTGCATAAAGATGTTAGGGGTTTTAACAATTAAAATGCCTTGAGATTTTTTTGGACTAAAAACTTTCCTATGATACCTTACACATTTCCCTTACATGGCATTTCCGGATTGGCCTAATCCTTTTTGTGTTTGGGAGGTAGGGTCATATCCTCTGATGAAAAAACGTTTAGCATAAAGATATCTATGTGGTGTTGATCATTCCAAGAAAACATGAAAGTTTTGCTCTTTATTGACTAATAATAACTCTTACCAAGGTGTTTAAGCCAATTTAGAAATAAAAAAATTCAACGTTTTTGGTGAAAATACATTATCCAATATAAAGATATCCATGTTAACGTTTTCAACATTTCAACCCCTTACGACACTTCCCGGTCTAGGGCCTATAAGCTTTCTAATGGTCCCTATTTTTTTGCTTAATTCCCTTTTGTTGTGATCGGGGAGGAATTAGGGAAAACACACATTGAAATTACGTCTATTTATTATAGATGTATTGAAAAAGTTTTAGCTTAATTTTTGGTAATTTAGTTTTAAAATAGTGCTGAAATCCAAAACTTCGAGCTCCTGAGTCCTGAAAATACCTACCTCACTGCATATCTGTACGTCAGGCGTATATTTAACGCTTTTGTTATACTTCTTTTATTTAGCCTACACTACAGAACGGAGACTGGGTTTGGTTGGATTGCTGGAACCAGCAATACGATCGCGGGGATGTGGTTTCATTTATGTAAGTTAATATTATTAGTAGGTATAAAATTTAAACTGTATTGCATTTATTTAGAGAATTCTATTTTATATCGTATTGATCTGTTTATAAAAAAAAAGATTAGTGTCGTCCTAAATATTGAAAAAATTTTTTTTATATTTTATCAGTCTTAGTGGTCTTATTATATATAAATTAGATCTCAGTTCTTCTAAAAATCAGGTTTTAATTAATAAAATTCCAGATTTATATTTATGTTTTCATTTTACATTTTGTCAGGAATCATTTTAATTTTTTGTGACATATGGTCAGTTCATTAACCGGAATAGTGTCCAGTTTTTAATCAGTGTCCTCTTGTTTTCTTAATTAACTTACAATTCATTGTGCTTTAGTGCTTTATTACACAATCAGACTATAATGAGCTGGTATTACTTTTTATTTGAGAGTTAGTCTTTCCTAATTGCCTATTTTTACATATTTGTTTAATATAATCAAAACTAAAATCAGTTGAAAAAATATAAAAACTTTTCTGTTAAACAAGATTTCAAACTACTTTAAGATAAAAAGTACCAGTAGCCTCGAAAATATAGAGGGGATTCTTATAAACCCCACCTTATTTTTAAAAAAATTAGTAAAAAAGCCTCGATATTCAAGGGGAGCGGTAGTCTCCCGTAACTTCAAACTTTAGCACGGTTTAGTTCATTTTTTCTGGGGGAGGGGGGTCGTGGTATATAAACCCCTCTCCACCCCGTTCCACTATTGGTGAAATGTTTACTCAACTGAATTTTAAACAAAGCAGTGTCGACTCGGTTTAAATTATGTCCCGTAATTGCATTCCCTTAAATTATCTTGTTTTATTCGGTTAAAGCAATGCTATTTGTCCAGTAAAAAGAAGCGACAAAATCAGTTCCGTCTCGGACATCGCACTCTTAAAATCCTTTTTCCGTATCTGCTTTGTTCCGAGAGCGTCGTCTTAAGCTTTCTGATTACATAATCACAAACGCCGCATTATCTCATTTTCGAGAAGAAGCCGCGGCTAAGGGCTTAGGGAGGAAAGGAACGGGAGTGGAAAATTGCCGCAAAGCAAAAAGGATTTAACGCCAAATCCATACAGGCATTAAAGGTTATTTCAAAAGAACATAATTATGAATAATAGGTGTAAAATTGCAAACACTATACCGAATTAATAAGTTATTAATTGATTCAGTTGCCTACCAAAAGTTTTCAAAATGTTCTTTGGTGCTCATCGCGCTCCCATAGTTTTCGTAAAAAATGACCAAAAACATAAAAAATCTTGTATTTTGGGAGCGGGCTTTCTATAAGTCCAGCTTTTCAGTCGGCGGTTTGCTTTTTTTATATTTGTATTAATATTTCTTAAATATACAATTCCTAACTAAATTTTATAAGAATTAATAAACTTGTTTACCTAGCTATTTTTTGAGATTAAATTTATGTCACCCAGGCCCACCAAAAACCGCTTTGTTATTTACCGCAACATTTCGATCTAACCGCGTAGCTTATTAAAGGTTTGGAAAATTTTTAGTTAGTTTAATTTTCCAAAGGCAAGTCATATTTAAAGCTGAAAATTATTTAATTAGCCACTGTAAACTCTGGTGACTGAGTAAGAAAGTCAATTTGCATTGTTCAAGCAGTGTTTGATTAGAAAATCATTTGTACGCTTGTTAATCACAACCTTGACTTTTTTCTTGCATTGTACAACAGTATTCAGTTTTATTACAAATTATTTGTATTAAGTTATATTTATGTATCATTAATAGTGTTTAGAAGTTTCTGAGATTTAAATATTATTGTCTTGTATACAGATTTTTTAATTTTAAAAAAAAAATTCGTTCCCAAATAAATCATAGTGCTCCGTACAAAGGCGGTGTATTAGTTGTCTTTGTTAGGCGAAGGACCGTCTTTTGAATTTGAACCAGAACTTTTCCCTGCCCTTGGGAAATCTGAAAAATCCAACCCATGCATTACTAATCAAATGAGCTAAATATTCAACCAGCAATTCTAGAATTTCGCGGACTTCACTTTTAAGGAGAACAAAAAATTTAATTTTAGGTCTCTCTTCTTTAGTTTTATTAATTTGCTTAAAGCCATTTATTATAGTTACAATCAGGTTTCACCGTTTGGGTTGATATGTTTTTTTTTAAACTTAGACATTGAAGGGTCTGATTCTTAGGTTTTCATTTCAATTCTACTTTAGACAAATTAACTTTTTCAATAATATTATTCAAAAAGCATAAATAAAAAAAAGCATAAAAAACATAAATAAAAATTGTGCAAAAATACAGAGTCAACTTTCGCAATATTGGTTTCATTCGGTTATCCTTAAAATTGGCGCCATAAAATTTTTATTACATCGTAACGTTTCACGCGCAAAGCCTTATCTATTATTCTACCAGTTTTATAGGAACCTCTGAAATTGAGCGATCGATATCGGATGTGTCCTTTTTCTTTTCCCCACAATTAACCTGATCAAAGAAAAGTACTTCCAATTTTTTATGTACCTATTACTTTTGCCCATTTAAAAATGACCACGAGTCCATGACTTTTTTTCTCTAGTTTGAGCGAAAAATATAATATTATACTAATTTACTGAAACAGTTGGGGATTAAAACTGACTGTCATCATCCTTATACTTATCAAAACTTTTTCATTTTTATGATTACATTTACACACAATTATTTTAAAGTGCTGATTAAAATATGGTTTGAAACATTTTTGTGTATACAAAGCCAGACCTGTGCACGGTCTGGAAATGCCCCCTACCGTTTTATTGGAGGATTTACCCTCCCCCCGTTTTATTGGTCCCCCCCCCCCGCCAAAAAATGAAAAAGTACCCTAAAATTATGACGCCATTTTTGACCTATGATGACGCCATCATCGCGATTTTTTTTTGCAGTTTTTAGCCTTTTTCAATGTATTTTAAGCCATTTCAGACCTATTTTTACCTTATTTTCGCTTTTTTGTCTCTTTTTTCTCTTTTCCCTTCTTTTTTTTTCTCTTTTTTCCCTTTTTTGCCCTGCTTGCTTCCCCGTTTTATTGCCCTCCCCGTTTCAAAAAAGTTGCCCCCCGTGCCCCACCCCGTTTTGGAATTGCCCCCCCCGTTTAAACCCCGGGGGGGCAGTGCACAGGTCTGCAAAGCCAACATAGGCTGATGTGAGATCAATGATTCTTAAAACCATTCACATCCAAGATCCAACGCTATATAAACCGTAAAATTGTTAAATACGTTGCTGGAGGTTTTTTAATAGACCTTTTTTGAACTTCAAAAAAAAACCCAAAAAAATGCGTTTTAAGGGAAAAAGCTAATAAAAATGCGTATATTGTATCGAACTCCTACAATATTCAAGAAATTGTCAGATATGTTTCAAAGGCTGTATTGCAAAGTGTTTGGGTTTGGGCTGATTTATTTCATTTTTAATGAAAAAGTCCCTGGAATTTATTCCAATATACGTTAGAATCACTTGCTGAACTACTTTAGTCCTCGTGGGCAAGCGGGAGAAGATGAGATTCTTTCCGTAGGAATTAACCATCAGTTAAGGAGGTAATTGTCGCGATTCCAATCCCAGATTTGCATATATTATCCGGCTACCATTATAGTCAAATGACGATTTTTTTTGTTTACTGCGGTGGGAAATAAACCATTTTTAAGTTTTAGACCACACTAGTAATATATTTAAATGAAATAGCGCTATTTTTCGGATCTAAAATAAATTGTACAAGTGGATTTCAATGAATCAATTTGCAGGTTTTTTCAGTTTCAAAAGCTGAAATCTCAGGAGAAATGAATCACTCAGCAACGGTGCCAGAATTTTTTTTTTTTTTCGAAAACAAACGATTACGCTCGTTTTGTGTGGTTTCAGTCCAAGGTCGGGTATTATAATACAGAAATTTAGCGGATTTTTCGCACTGTGCACTAATAAAATGGACCTTATATTAATTTTTTTGTGTATCCCTAAATGCCGAAATAAAAAAAACATTACTCACTCCACACTTATGTGTGTTAAGTTTATAAACTGATAAAAATTAATTAGATTTCCATTTGAAGTCTGAGACATTTACATATACCGGTACTTCGATTATAAATTTCCACCATTGTTTCTGTACTTTCGATCTTTTAAGATATTGTTTTCGTGGATGTAATAAAAATTGAGTTTGATTAAGTAGGTTAGGTACCTATTCTAAATCTTTGTTTTAATGTTCGTGTGTTCAGTGTAGGCATATTTAAGTGTTATTTTGAAAATTTATTGCAGTATTTCTGAATCTTTAGCTCTCATTGAGTTTTTATGCAACAAAGAACGAAATATCATTTTGGATTTATTTTAATTCGTGTCAAACACGGCATTAGAAACATGATCAACAGATGACATTAGAACACGTACAATGTAAAACAATGCGCTGAGATCCATGTTCGAGCAAGAAGCCACCAAAAATAAGAAAAATATGTAACTTGTTAAAAATATAAAGCATTCGCGTTTTCATTTTTATGTGTACTTAATATATCTTATCTTATTTGTTTTGAGGTTCAAAATCAAAATAAAATTTAAACAAAACGGGAAATTTTTGAGCATTATATTTATAGTTACATATTTGCCTCTATAGTAGATTTAACCATAAAACATCAATAAACTATAAACATATCACAGCAAGGGTATTAATAGAAAATCTTTGGTTTTCTGGTTGCACCACGGAAAGAATTTGAGCCTGAAGAATTAAGAATGCTATATTTTTTGGTTTAAAAAATAAAACTTAATGGGTACACAATGGACAGACCTGTGCACTGCCCCCCCCCCCCGGGGGTGAAACGGGGGGGGGGCGCTTCCGAAACGGGGGGGGCACGGGGGGGGGGGCAACTTTTTTGAAACGGGGGGGGGGGGCAATAAAACGGGGGGGGCAGAGCGGGGGGGAAAGAAAAAAAAGAGAAAAAAAGGAGAAAAAAGAGAAAAAAAAGAAGGGAAAAGGGGAAAAAAGGGACAAAAAAAGCGGAAATAAGGTAAAAATAGGTCTAAAATGGCTTAAAATACATTGAAATAGGCTAAAAACTGCAAAAAATTCGCGATGATGGCGTCATCATAGGTCAAAAATGGCGTCATATTTTTAGGGTACTTTTTCATTTTTTGCCGGGGGGGGGGGGGGCAATAAAACGGAGGGGGGGCAAATCCTCCAATAAAACGGGGGGGGCATTTTCAGACCGTGCACAGGTCTGCAATGGATTTCATTTTAAAAAAAAGTTTTAGACATTGACCGATTAATTTTGTTACGTTTTTTTTTTTTTTTTTTCTGTAAAAATTTTTTTACTCATTTGCCTAGAAAATTTTTTATATAAAGGCGGCGCTATTTTTCGTTTGTTTTCCAATCCATAAATTATAGCAAGCTTAACAGTTATGGGGACTCACAAAATATGGCAATTGATAAAATTATGAAACTTTTCAGTTCCAATTAGAGTTTATACCCGCCCAGTGACTTTAGGCTATTTTCTCCACAACTACGGCGGACGGGGGTACCAGAGGGCTGTACACGTTGTCCACGGAGCCCACAGTTGTGGGCAGAGTTTCCAGAGAAGCCGCCGGCGGTAGGGCGAAAGGGTCCGCGGGTTTGTGCAGCGGGGTGTTCGGGGTACCCGTTTCCACTGCGGCCAGAGCCGCGTAAGTCTTGCGCAGTTGAGCGCCTCTGGAGCGCTTCAGTCCCACCGCAGTAAGGGACACTACGATGAGAACGCAGGCAACCACGCCCAAGGCAACGCTGACGGCGATGTTGGACGTCCGCTCCATGCCCTGGATGAGAAAGTCCACGTTCTTAGTGGTCACAGTGCTGCAGGAGATGTGGGTGACGACCCCTTGGCGATCTTCCACCGCTAGGCAGATCTCGTAGTCCGTGTTGGGCTGGAGGTTGCGAATGGCGTAGGACTTCATGACCGGTGTGACCGTGCCGGCGTACTGGTGCCGCGCGGCGCCGGAGCGGGGGCGGGACTCCCGGTAGAGGATCTGAAAGACGTTGCGGAAGGCGTCCCGACCCGACCAGGCCACCCGGACCGAACCCGCCGTCACCCGGACGGGAAATAACTGGACGTCGATGTTGCTGACGTTGAGGACGGTCTGAGCGGCGGCGCTGCCCATCTCGCTCTCAGCCACGCACGTGTACATCCCGGCGTCGTCGGGACGAATGTGTCGCAGAACTAGAGTGTCCCCGTTGCGCAGAACCCGCCTGGGGTGGAAGGTGGAAGGGGTGAGGACGCGTCCCTCGGGCGTGATCCAGGTGAGATGAGGCTTGGGCACTCCGATAGCCCGGCAGTCGTAGACGATGTCCTCGCCGACTTTTCTGGCGTTCTCCCGGTCGAACATGTAGAGGATCCGGGGGGCGCAGCGACGCGGCAGGTCCTCCGCCCGCAGTCCGGAAAAGAGCTTGAACTTGTGCTCGGCCGGGGAGTCGCAGACCATGCGCTCCGCCTCCTGAAAGATAACGGAATCCTCTGCCCTTTTCAACCGCTCCTTCAGCCAGCGGGAATTGCAGTCGCAGCTGAGCGGGTTGCCGTAAAAACTAATCTCCTCCAGACTGGGCAGGGAGTCCAGCGTCTCCCTCTCCAGCACGGTGAGGTTGTTGTTGTGAAGCAGGAGGTGCGTTAGCTCCGGCGTGTTCACGAAGGTCAAACTGTCCAGGAAGGCCAGATAGGGGTTGTCGTGCAGTTGGATGACGAGGATTTCAGGGAGGTTCTTGAAAGCGCCCCGCTCCACGATCCGCAGCCGCTGCATGCTGGTCAGACCGATCTCCTTGAGAGAAGGAAACTGGGCGAAGTCGTCAGTGCGCAGCTTGAAAATGGGGTTGCGGCTCAGATTGATGGACTTGAGAGTGGCCCGGGTGGTCTTCAAGGCGTCGGTAGGAACCTGAAATTAAAAGAATGTTTTTGTTTAAACGATATTGAATAAACATCGGCTTAGAGCTATTTATTTATAAACTATAAATATTTATAGAGGTAAAATTTCTTAAAATAAAAAATTTGCAAATACCTGGTTTATTAAATATTTACCTGAATCTGTTTGCAGTATTTTTCTTGTTTAGAGTTAATGTTGTTTTTTTAAAAAGCGATTTTAAGTATATGAATCGCTTTTCAAATCAAGTTACTTGTTTTTGTACAAGTTTTTACTTGTACAAGTTTTGGCAAAACCTTTTTCTTTGTTTATTATATGTTTTCCTTGTATCGAAATAAATTTTTATGCATGTCAAATTTTTACAACTTATTGTAATAAAATATTTAGCTTAATTTAATTATATAAATATAAAATGGAAATTTTCAATAGCTTAACCAAAAAATTATTGTAGGTAATGATTAATGAAGGAGCCATAAAACGATTTTTAACCACAAAAAACTAGTTTTAAAATGATGAAAGTCTATAAGAATGTCGTCAAATTCATTCCATTGATATATCTTTATTTTTCTTAAAAGTTTTTTTAGCAAAAAAATTGGATTAGCTAAAAGCCTGATACCGGATGTATCAATCTCCTACAGATCTACGACTTCCTTACACAGTTTTTTTATCCGCCAGTTGTTCAATCTTTTGTTTTAAAAAAACTTGATTTTGTTTTAAAACGTTTCTATTAGGAAAGAAGAAAAACTAAAAAAACACATTCGATAAAAATTAGTACTAGTATATTGCGCAATTTTATTAACGACAAATAAATAATGCTTACCTCAACAAGGGCGTTGCTAGAAAGTTGAAGGGTCTCCAAAAAATGAAGGCCAGAAAAGGCATTTCTGTTGATGCGGAAAAGCTTGTTATGGCTCAAGTCCAAAGACAGCAAATGTCGCAAAGGTCGGAAAGACTCGGCCTGCAGCAAAGTAAGAGAGTTCCTGTCCAAAAAGAGATTGTATAGTGTGCGGATGTTGCGGAAACAACTGGACTGGACGAATGTGAGGCGGTTGTCGCTGAGATAAAGGGATTCCAGTTTCAAAAGTCCGCGCATTGAGTCTCCGTTCAGCGAGGCCAGTCGATTGCTGGCCAAGTCCAGCTCCTCCAAGTTGAACAGGCCCTGGAAGACGTTGTCCGGCAGTGTGCGGAGTCGATTCCGACTCAAGTCCAAGAATCGGAGGTTGTACACGCCTTCGAATAGGCTGGCGGAGAATTTTTTGTCGTAGTGAATGGCGGACAGGGCGTTTTGGCTCAAGTCCAAGTGGAGCAGATCAGGAAACCAAAGCCGAGCGTCCTGGTTCAAGGAGCGGATTTTGTTTTCGCCCAACAACAGGGCTTGAACGTCCGAAGGCAGCTCCTCCAGAACGGGGAAGGCGGTCAGGCCGCGGCCTGAGCAGTCCACAGTGCGGAGATTGGCCTGGAACTTCTTGGAGTGCTGGAGGCCGCAGAGGCACTCGGACGGGCAGTTGGCGAAGCGCCAAATTTCCTCGGGACTCTGGTCCGGCTGGAACAGAGCCGTCGCTGTGGTTAACAGCACGGAACAGATCAGGAAAGCTTTCATGTCGCTAGCTAAAATAATGGCAATGAATAATATGAACAATGAGCTGAATTGGTGTATAATTATATAGAGAAATTGATTTAAACACGAATTAACCACCTTGGGGTACCGCTTAAATTCAAGGACGCAATAGTCGATTTATAGGCAATTGTCTGCCAAAATATTAAAACAACAACAACAACAATAACCGTTTTAGGAATAGGAAGGGAAGCCCGGCCTTTAATATTTTCTCCCGTTTATTTGATACTTGCTCTAAGCTTGGCACAAGTTTTATTGAAGCTCGGATTAACCCCCAACGAACGAACGATTACCGACGGGCTTGTCCTACGCCGCCGTAGAAAAAAAAAGACAAATTTGAACAAAAATTAAACTAGATCCCGAGAGACGCGGTGCCTGCACGCATTCGATTCCGTCGGTTAATACTCGGAAAATAAATTAGTAAAAAGAGCGAAATGGGCGCAAAAAAACTTGTCGGTCTCCGGTTTCTCGACTAGGACTTACGCTCGACTTGAAGTTTTTATGTCGTTATGGGCGTTTTTTTGTTGGAAATAGTTTTAGAAACGGGCGGAAAGAAAATTGATAAGTGTAATTTGAGAAACACAAGCACTGCGGTGCGTTTTGTTTTCAGGTTAAAAGCGTTTTTATTTACGTTTTATTGAAGAATTTTTCTTTTTTTTTCGCGACAGCAGCGATATGCGGAAAATCTTTAAAATTGACCTGAAGTGACATAGTAAACGCAACTGCGAGGTTTTTTATTGCATTGTAAAATTCAATTTTTAAAATTCATTTAATAACTATTGCAATCGGCAAAATCATAAAACGCTAGAAATTTAGTTTCGTGTATAATAATCATATAAAAAGTTTCTGGTTTAAGTGCTCAGTTAATGATTTTAATTCGTTTAAAAAAGTATTACCAACAGATGACTTAATAGGAGAAATGGGCTTCCGTAATAATAAGATTACAACCACTAGGCGTAAATTTCTAACAGAGAAAAATATCATCTGGGAATATAAAACTAATAAATATAATCCCCAAATGAGAAGAACACGGCAGAACTAAATATTGTAACTCACTGAGAATAGCTTTCCACGATATCCTCGCGGAGGCAAGTCAGTAGTGGTCGAAAGGCAAACTTCCACAGATAAAAACCCGAAATAGAAAAAGTTTAGTTGAAAGAACTCCGAGTAAAACGATGAAGATAGACAAAGCGTCAAAAGTCCCGACTCGGGCGTCAAAGAACAGCCGACCTTTCGGCGTAAGAGAGAATGTCAGAACTGAAGACTCCTGGCCGGGCGGCCCGTCGCGCGGGGCCGAGGGGGCGGGGCTTGTCGAATCTAGGCCACTCACAGCTTGAGCGCGGAAGAGGCGTGGGAATGCGATGGGGCTTTTTTAACCCTTTTCGGAGACTTAGCTGCATGGGTAAGAACCATCGGTAAGGATTAATTACTGGCGACGATAAATGGCCTTAATGACACGTTATTTCCGATCGGAGTAAGATTCCCCCCGCGGCGAATTTGTGAAATGGACGGATACTGCTTGTAAATGGATGAAAAAGAAGGCTAATTATTTGCAGAGCGCTAGGCTAGGATTTCTACTTTTCCGCTTTAAAAAGCTTTTAGTAGTTTCAAATTTCGAACTTTAATTCGACGAGCGGCCTGGATAATAAGCGGTCCGAATCTGAAAATGCATTGCACAAGTCTCACAAGATAACATCTCAGAATCCAAAACAAGCTAGAAATAAAAAGCTTTTTAAACTAGGCTGCTTAGTCCTTATCAAAAAAGAACCTATTAGCTTAATTAAAACTTCCCCGCTCCAAGCCAACAAACATATCTTAATATATTTATTCTAAGAAAAAAATACTATATTTTACAGCTCTTTTAACATACAGAATGTATTAGTTCTCAAACTTCACATAATCTAATTGCAAATAAAAGCCACTAGCCAAACTTTAATAATTTATTTTTTTTATATTTGTTATATTTGTTTGTTATTTGTTGTTAAGTAATCAAAAAATAATTGCAATAATCCAAAAGTAGTACAGCGCGGCAAATGGCTAATGTCGAAAAAGTTTTAATGTTAGTAAATTAAAAAAAAATCTAAAATTTTTCATAGAAATTCATTTATATAATATTTTTCGGAAGTTTTTCTAAATTCTTCAGGTATACAAACAATGCTTGGTTGTTTAGTGATAAGTAAAATTTGTGTGATTAGTAGTAGCTATATTCGCCATGTTCAAGGTTTTTTTTAGTAATTCACTGACGTGTTATAATGTGTCTCTAAACAAATGCCTAATAATCTATTTATAAACAATTATTGGATAATGGATCGGATGCCGGTACCAGTTTTTTTAATCCGGCTGTGCTCAAATAAAAAAAGAGACAAGTTAGTGGGTGGGTGATTGTGAAATATTCATAATACAAGCCGGTAAGCTTTGTAAATTAGCCAGCAAATGTGTCCGACCAATCTTAACCGTAAGCCGATTAAAGCTGCCACTCTATACAATATTTTAAAGCAAAAATGAAATCGCAATGCACGCAACAAAGGTGGGCAGGAAGGGTTGGGAGTTATACCCCCTAAAAATCCCGATTATAGCCGACACGACACCCCCTCCCCTAAAATTTGGGGGTACCCTGGACACCCCCCTAAAATTTTGGGGGTCCCATTACTAAAAACGCTAAAAATGGGGTACTTGAAGTATACCCCTAAAAAAAATTTTGGGGACACCCACCCACCCCCCCAAATTTCAAAGGTCGAGTATACCCCCAAAATCCGGGAGGTTGCCCACCTATGGCACGCAATAATAAAAACTATAAATTTTGTGCTGCGTACACTGCTATACACTTTTTTGGGCTTCGTTTCTTTTGTATTTGCTTCCAAACACAGTTTGTTCGACAAACACCAGAAGATGTTTAAACTTATATTGATATCGCGCCGCAAACATGGAAGCTCGCCGAAGCAAAAAAAACCTATAAAAGGTACACAACAGGTGGCGCTAAAAGGTCATGGGAACCCAAACGGTAACTTAAGAAACTTTGACCCCCTAGTTGGGCGAGAGGAGGATTAATCTTTTGTCCCTTTGGGGTCGGCGCTATTGTTGGCGGAATTGCGTAAACGCCACTGTATGGCCATGGAGGGAGATCGGAGATGCCGAAAGGATTGCGCAAACATGGCCGACCGCCCCAGCAATCGCGACCGGTAAACAATACACTTACAAGGATTAGCTCAAGGGTCATCAGTCCAATGAATGATCGTGAGAAATCACCCGGAAATATCACCGACGGTATAAGTTTTCCAACATCAGAAATACGACTGGCTTTTTTTACTTTTTCCATTTTAAAGAAAAAGTTTAGATTTTTTAGAACTTGTTGTGGAAATACAGCTTTGGAAATAATAGGCCGGTGGCAATATTTGCACTATGTAAGCAGACCAAGCGGGACCTGTGTTGATTTTTTTGTGGCAAGAATTGCACTTATAAGGATTAGCTTAAAGGGCTATTCCAAATATAAATGATCGTGAGAAATTATTTTTGAAATATTATATTACATACAGTAATGTAATTTGAACGGAAACTTTATTTTCACGAATACTAACAATTCGCTTGAGTTTTTGGTTGGGTTCTGCTGAAAAAAAATGTTCGCAAAAAAATTAATTTTACAAGTAATTTTTACGCCAATTCTGAAAAGATTTAACTCATTCTGAGTAAAATCCCTAGGTATTTAATCCGAAATCAAAAGCCGGTATAACACCACGGAGAAGTAAATTAACAAAGTGGAATTGTTTCTGTTGGTTGGTTTTCCACATGATTACGAAATATCTAGCGGGCGATCACAAGCACGTTCAAACAGGTATTTGAAGAATGATTGAGAAACGCGACGTTCAGCTTTATAATCGGTTTAGAAAAAGCAGCAGGCTTACTCCGCTCTCACTACACCTTATGTATAGAAATAGAACTTAACAAAAAGCAATCAATTTTTAAGAAATTATACCTCGTTGTCCTTGTGTTTCCTGGACTACCAAGATCAAAAGACCTTTTTTTTTGAAAAAAAGAATAATGATAGTCATTGATCTAATGAACCGACAAAATAACATAGGTTTATTAATAACAGATCTTTTCGCGACTAAATACAAAAAGCTAATCACCAAAAAGTCAAAAAACAGATCCTAAACAAAGAGCCTTGAAAGTCTGCGAATTACAAAAAGCCACAATACAAGTTCAACAAAAAGTTAGCTAAAAATAAATTTGAACAAAAACGTGTAATGCAGTTATGTGCAAAAAAACAATAAGTGATAAAATTTTTAAATTTTTATTTATAGACATAAAAAACCATTTTTCGAACTCTTTAAATTTTTAGCCCCTACATTTGATAGATATTTCAAACTAAGCCAAGATTGCTCTTATTTCTGTGGATGAATACAAAATTTCGTCTCATTAATACTCGGCCAAGGGCGTAGCCAGGGGGGGGATTGTAGGGGTGGCAACCCCCCCCCCCTTTTTTTGGGTTGGCGGAGGTAAAAATTTGGGGGTCCGAAGAAAACAATTTTAAAAAATTTCCTCGCGCTTCGCTCCGCTCAGCGCTCGACATTTATATACCTTTTTACAACATTTAAGTGATGTTTTTAATGAATTTCAAAGACAATTTTAGAAAATTTTTTCGTGCTATCGCACGATTTTTAATGTTATACCTTTTTAAACCGGAAATTTTTCAAGTTTAACTTAAAAAAACAATGCAAATAACAACAAAAAGAATCACCTAGCGCGAAGCGCAAAAAATTTTACCCTTTTTTTAATGTATTTTTTACGGTATTTTGAAAATTTGGAGTACAACCCCCTACAACCCCCCCCCCTTTCGAAAAATTTGTATGGAGTACAACCCCCCCTTTCCGAAATCCTGGCTACGCCCCTGTACTCGGCTTAAGATTTTTAAATTCTTCTGACCCGCTACATTTGAAAGATAAGCATTTCTTTCTGACGAATTTTCACGGTTACGCATTGACTAGGTTGTTATTTATCGGTTTTGGTTCAGGCGACTTTTTGATTAATGGCTTTGTTTATGAGCTGTTACGTTGGGGGATGCAGAGACGCGCGCTTCTGGTCTTAGCGATAAAATAAGTGCGCGATAGATAGTGTGGTCCGTTTTGATAAATTAGCTGTGGTCTAGCGGTAATTTATGCGCTGATACGACGGAGTGTCAGAAAGTGGCTTTCTAATAGGATTAATGAATAGTTAGCAGTGAATATTCTTGGAATTAGAAATAGAAAAACCACGCCTTGAAATGAGTGATTCCGAAACCGCGGGACCTTGTGCCCACGAGTCCATTTCGTTATCTTTAACAGTTTTTAAGCATTTTATTCTTGCGTATTTAGGTATATTTTTTTATTTATTTAGTAAAAGCCTGAAAAAAAATTTAGCAAATTTTGAACTTTATTAAAGTCGTAGATATAATAATAGAAAGTTAAAGATTACGTAGCATTTAAATTTATTTGTACGCTCTATGGCATTAATAAAATTATAAAACCGAAGCAATTTTACTAATCGATCTAACGAATTCTTATAGGGGTTTATTTTATAATACTTTTTGCATAAAATAACAGCACTAAAAGAAGGGAAAATGTGTGTTTTCTATTTTTCTCTTTTGGAAACCAATTTTATTGCATAATCCCTTTCTACTTTTATCACACCAGTCCTAGCCCAAAATAGAATCTAAAATAAAAATCCTTAAATCCAACTTTTTTAATTAAAAATTTGTGAATTTCAAATTCTAAGATAAAAAATTTTAATTACTAAAATAAAACTAAAAAAAACGGATTAGTTTTTATAACTAAAAACCCGAGAATCTATTCAAGAAATCTTATACTCGTAATTCATTAGAGATATGTAGATAACTATCTCGCTGCAGGAGTTCCGAAAAAAAGTATTTGTTCCCTTATTAAAACTCAGTCACCTTGAAATAAAGTGACTGATGGTCGTTTTCATACATGCATGATAATGCGTTATGCATTCTTTGTTTCTAAAACATGTTAAGTTTTGTGGTATAGTCATTAAAAATATCATTTTTGAAATGTTACTATTATGTGGAAAAATTTAATTAAGATTTCTACTCAAATAAAACAAGTAAGGCAGCGCAGCAGTAACAGTAAATTGAACTTAATATTAATATGTTTTCAATACCGCATTTTTTGCCTTCGAAAGTCAATTTGCTTTTAAAACTCAAAAATATTTTTAATTACATATTTTTCATTAACTTATTTTTAATTTTTAAAAAATAGAACGAGTGCATTGCAAAGACCTTATATGAAAGGTAAACTGTAAAAAAAAATTGTAAACGATCGCAAAATGCATGAATTTTTTTAATTAAAAAAAAAGATAAGAAATTGAGAACGAAGTGGTAGGTACTATAAATGTCTTGTGAGAGATTTAGCCAGGCACTGCTATGTGGGTCGAAGATTGTTTAATTTTAATTAGAACCCATAATCCGGATGATCCTTCACTGCTCTGTTATTTGTGCTCAGAAATGGAAGAAAGTGTCAAAGAGACGCCGCTGGATTTTCCTTCCGTTGGATGATCAATAGGGAATTTGTGGTATGAAAGTTCAGTGATGGATTTATCATTGTGTGTCAGTATTTTTGCCCTCTTAATTATGACAAAGTTTCCCCGCTTCCATTATCGCGCCTGGGTGTCAAAGGTGAGCCGCTAAGCCCTTCCCGCTTGGATTCCGGCATTAAGTGATTATAGAGGAATAGCGGGATAATGGTTTTGATGAAGTTGCATTTGGAAGGAATGGTATTCTTTCCGCATCGCCAGAAGATATGGTGAACGTATCGGGAGAATTTTAGTTAATTTTTTTGCGCACCATTCTCTTTTCTGTATAAAAATAAATGTGTGCCAGCGCGGCGAACAAATTTTGTAACAAACAGAAGGATAAACTTACAAATCTGATATTATTTTGTAGTTGGGACACTGATATGAGTTTGCTACAATTCAACCGTTTCGTTGATAAAATATAAACACTAGAATTTTTTTGTAGAGATTTTTTCGGATGTCATAATTGGAAATGTTTTACTGAAATGCTTGGTTTACAAGCAAGCATATTTTTAACCGATTTAAACACTGGTTTTTAAAACATTTCTCTGCAACAATGCAGGCTGCAGCCGGTGTTCACTGCGCTCACAAACAAACTGATGAGAATTTAAATATAGCATTAAAAATAACTATATAATCCCCAAAGTTAAAAAATGGCCAATTTAATCATAAAATGAATTCGATAATTAGGCTCACAATTACTAACGGTATTGTTAGGTTTTAGGTCATAAGCGATTCAGGATCCTTGGATGAAGCCGAGAAATTTTAAAGTCAGACAGGGCAAGGTTAACACACATTTTACATAAAAAAGAAAAAAACACATTGTTTGACAAAATAATATGTTGCTTCTTTTTAGAATATTGTTTGACGAAATGTATAGCTTACCTCTTTGTATATGCTTTATGGTTATGTTTTATGTAAATACAGCTTTAGAAAAACAACATCGTTATAACTTATTATATTAAGTAAAACAATTTTAAGAAAGCAACTTCTAAAAGTTGTCGTCGATAACAAATGATCTGCCCCGTGAAAATTTTTAACAAAAGTTATTTATAACTATTTATGAAATGTTTCTTGCACACCCAATGAATAAACTTACTTCTATCTATACTAGTGATTTTCCCCGGAGCTCCGGTTATAGAAACTCCGGAGCAACCCCCGGAGCTCCGCTCTGTTTTAATAATAATTTCATGAAGAATTGAGAAGTGATGGCATACATTATTGGACCCCTCTCTCCCTCCCCCCAAAAAAATATCTATGTATACATATAATTAATTTAAACATTAAAGCTAATGTCTTCATGCTGAAATTAAGGGCGTAACGCTCTCCGCCAGGAAGAAATAAACACATAAACCCGCGAGCGAGAAAAATTAAAAAAAGGTTTTCAGCAGTTATGTAACCAATTATTATTTAGTTGCATCATGTGTTTCTCTGCACGTGATATTTTTTTCAAAAAACGAGTGGTTACTTTACCACTTATCTATTTTCACCCTGATAGAATTTATCTTTAGCTTATAAATAAATTTATGATTTTTTTTTATTTGCTGCAAAATTAATAATTATAGTTAATGATGACAGTAGGAGGGGAAATCCGGGTGCATAAATTATAGCAAAACCAAAGCCCGAAATTTTATAGCGGGAACTGCGTTGTTTATAAGAAAAGAGCCCAAAAAAAACACCAAAAAAAAGCACCCGCGCAAGGAAAAAAGAGCACCCGAGCGCAAGCGAAAAAAAGCACCCGAAAGAGCGCAACAAACAGCACAACACAACAACAAGAAAAACCACAAAGAAGAACAGAAAAAAAAAAAAAAAGCAAAACAAAAAAACGAAAAAAAAAAAAAAGAAAGAGACCAGAAAACAACACACAAGCAACAACACCCAACAGAAACACGAGAAAAAAAGCAAAAGCAAGAGCACCAAAGCCCAAAAAGAAAAAAAAAAAAAAAAAAGAACCGAAATAAAAAAAAAAAAACACAAACAGAAAAAAAGAAAGAAAACACGCCAAAAAAACAAACCAAAAAACGCACCAAAAAAAAAAAAACACACCACCACAAAAAAAAAACACCACCAAAACAAAAAAGCGCAACAAAGAAAGAAAAAAAAAAAAACACAAAACAAACAACAAAAAAACAAAAACCAAACAAAAAAAAAAAAAAAAAAAAAAAAACCAAAAAAAAAAAAAAAAACAAAACAACCCACAAAAACAAAAAAAACAAAAAAAAAAACAACAAACAAAACACAAAACAAACACAAAAAACAAAACCCAAAAAACACCACCACCCCCCCAACCCCCCCCCCCCCCCCCCCCCCCCCACCGTTTGGTCAGCGTTATTCACACCAACCGGAAGCTTATTCATTTGATATTATTATTTATTTCCTAGTTTTTTATGAAGCATAAGTAATTATAATAAAATTCTGGTACTTCTTTTTGCATTATTATTATTTCATTATTGTGCTTCATGATGTGCACAGTGTGCAGTGGTGACTGAAAATTCTTGGGCCTGATAGAACACAATTTTTCTAATTCCAATAACTATAAACAGTGCGCAAATTAAATATAAATAAATAAGTTCATTTAAATTATTTTTATCAAAGTTAAAAAATTTTGTCTCCTGCTTGTATGCATTAGCAAACGGTGACAATGTGTACAGTTAATTCTATTTGTGTTTATAAAAGTCCGTTGTATTTCAAAATGTTATTGCCCTTTTTAATAAAAACCTAAATTATCAATAAAACACTACCGTGTGTTTGTGCACCTGAAAAGTTTTTTTCTTCTCCAACTTTTGGCGCTAAAATTGATAATACCGACAAAGGTAAGCCGCTATAAACCCTCGGCTTGGCTTCAGGTTCTAAACCCACCTGCAAGTAATCATTGGTAAAGTTAGTAGACTTGTTAAGACTCCGCCGGTTTTACCGCTCCTCTTAATATCTCCGCGACAGATCTTGCTCACCGTTCCGGACAATCCTTCCAATTATACATCATTGTTTTCCTTTGCAAGGAGTTTAATGAGGGCCACTCACTCACTCCCCCGCATTCTTCCGCAAGGGTTAATTGAGCGTGCGCGGCGTTTAGCCCTCAAAAGGAATATACTGGACTGGATATGGGGGCTTTAGGCCTTTTACCTTCCTTGGGGTATTTAGGGGCGTCGGGGCGGCGCTCCTTTTATCTGAAGGATATTGCGCCGCGCACCAGTAGCCGGACCCCGCCCGCTTTTTGAGCGAACGGAAGCCAGACGTGGAAAGAGAGCGAGCGAATATGGGCACTACTTTTTTGACATGGAGTTTTATTTTGAAGTTTAAAATTATTAGTATGAGAGGTTGTTCAAAAATTTTTAATTTAGAGCACAACGCAACCAGGAACCAACCAACGGCTAGGTTATGCTATGCATGCAATTTACATGCATACAAAACAAATTGGACTTTTCGGACACGTTGCCTACAAATCATGTTTTGATTTTGTTTTTTTACCAATATTTTGATGATGATTCGGTCAATGATTGGAAACAAGTCGATGATTGGGAACTTTGAAAGATAAAAGAAAAAAAACAACAATTCTTACTAACTTTTTTTCGTGAAACCAATAATCTAAAAATGAGGCGAATTCCTTGGCGCAAAAATCAGGGCGCCCAATCTGCCACACCTTATTAGGTGAGCGTGCGTAACAGTGTAAAGTCAGTGGGCTGTGTAAAGACAATTGAAGAGGCTTAAAAGGGTGCCGCCCACGCCCCAACAGGGGGCCATTACACGCCACATGGGCTATTACATGGACAATTAGGGCAACACCCAGATACACAGTTAGATAATGTATGCATTCCGGGGGTTGATTGATGGCTTTCGAGAGGTGCTTTCACGGCGATTAAGGTGTTGTTCGCATGTAATATGAAGCACTGGCGTCAAAAACAATTCAAGTAAAGCAAAAACCGACATTTTGAGCTTGTTTGAAATTTGCAAGACATGTGCGTGTATTTTCTTAACGATGTTTTGACATAGATGAACACAGTCAAAAAGCTAGGGGGGTGTTTACCCCGGGTAAATGACATTTCAAAATCTAAAAGGGGGGTCCTAGGGGGGTCGAACCCCCCTAGCTTTCTAGGAGGGTCGACCCGGGGTGGAAGATTTTAAAACCTAGAGGGGGGTCAGGTGGGGTTCAATTTCCGAAACAAAATACTTTTAAACCATTAAATGTTTAATAATAGTTTTTTTTATAAGATAATACTACATTTTATTGAATAAAAAGCGATATTTGGGAATAAAAAGGGTGTAAAAACATGAATTTGTGTTAAAAATTCACGTTTTTGGAAGAAAATTTAGTATAAAAAAGTACTTAAAATTTTCTCGAGAGGGGAGAGGGGGTCAGATTTCAAAATCTAGAGGGGGTCAGGGGTAAAAAATTCGAAAATTTGGGGGGAAGGGGGGCCCTGGATTTTTATCTAGGGGGCCCCCAAAATTTCGAGGCTAGGGGTGGGGGTGGACCCAATCCTTTGCCGCCCCCCTTGTTAATCTATGTGTTTTGACGAAATAATCACACTTACAGTATTTTTTAAAGCACAACATATACCATATTAACAAAAAAATAAAATAATAATTAAATTTTTGGAACTTAAAATTAAAGGTGCGGTATACTAAATCATGGTGTATTTTTTTTTCGCGTGGACTTTGATATCAATCGATGCGTTAGGTTTTACTGAGTAAAAAATTGTATTACGAAAAAAAATAATTACAGCGTCTAAATAGGCCGATAGCTGGTATTTCAGATTTTTTGTTTTCTACCAAACACCTGCGGGGAGAAGGGGTTTTTGCCTTCATTCAATTTTGCAAACGCATATTTCGGGAAAATCTATTTAAGCCTTTTATGTAATTTGCTATGAAAAGATGGAGAATTTTAGTGACTAATTTTGAGTTTTTATGATTTTATTGCAAGAAACTTATTCGAAAAAAAAAACGAAGAAAATTGATTATTTCGTGGCGGCGGTTTCCTCCTCGGTCGGGTTGTTTACTTTATCGCTCACTGCCTGAGAAACAAACAACACGAGGAGGTCGCCTGGACTGAACTAAACTCAAAATTTCAAATTTTTCAAATAAAGCCTTTTACATAATAATAAAACTCACAGAATTAGTACAACTAAAAATTCTCATCTTTCATAGCAAAAAATAGTAAAAAAAGCTAAAACGAAATTTTCCAAAAAATGCGTTGGATCGAACGAAGGCAGCCAAATTCATCACCACGCACAGTTTGCATAAAAACAAAAAAAAATCCGAAATAACCAAGCAATATATTGCTATATATAAAATTCCGCCTGAATATTTTTCAATACAATTTTACTCGCTAAAACCTAATACAAAAAAACCAAAGCACGCGAAAAATACGCCAGGAAAACCGCATTAAGTACCGTTATCACACAGAAAAGATCAAATTTTTCGTTTTGATAAAAATATTGATAAAAAGCAAAATTATATTTTTCTGTTTTTTTCAGTTGCTTTAGACATACCTAGAATAAAAAAACTTGTTTTTAACCATATCATAATACTGCTAAAATATTTTAAAATAAAAAAGATATATTCATACGCATACAATACTCTAAATTATTTTTAAGCAATTAAAAACTGATTAAAAAAGTTTGTTTAGGAATATATTTGTTAAAAATACGCCGTACCCATCAGCTTTAGTTTTTTTTTCTTTAATTGGTCTTTTTTTATTATTATTATTTATATAATATATTATATTACTTGGAAGTATTTATTTTTAAAAAAACACCAAATTCGGTAACAGTGGTAAATTAAAAGAAATACGCCATTTATGAGATCAGTTTTCGATCGCAAAAACCCGCCGCTGATGTTTTTATCTCGGGTTAGGATTATTATTAGGGATCATTTACAAAACATAAATGATTCAGCGATTAAATATAACACTATATAAATCAATAACAGAAAGTTTGTCAGCAGAAATGAATTTCATTGGTTATACATTTAAATGATTTGTATGGTCAAACTTATAGAACACAGTGATTAAAATGAACCGATGTTGTTTCAAAGGACATTTTGAGGAAAAAATGATGAAAAAACTAAAGACTCAAAGAACTAAAGTTTTTCCGCATAAAAATAAGGAACGAACAACAGAAAAAAATTTTAAAATTTTCTTTTTTTGAAAAATTTCCCCTTTTCGATCAAAACTTGTTTAAATATGTTAAAATTTGAGCCAGGATGTTGTTTTATAACACTGACCTTTTACGTTTTTACCATTCTGTTCATCTAAAAAATTACAGGAACTAAAGTCTGTAAAAATAATTCTGACTAAAAATTGTTTAGGTGTACGGTTAGGCATTACGGGTTAGCATAGCAGTTTTGAGATTTTGATTTAATTTTTTTCGAAATGATAATATGTAGAATATATTTTAATACAAATAAAACAGTTGCTGACAAAAGTCGTTAGAAAGTTTTATTCCTAAGAAAAATTTTAAGCTTGTCGTCTAGTTTTACTGTCTTCTCAAAACTGAAAACGTATCAGTAGCGTAGGTGGGCTGGGAGGTTGGGGGGTTATACTATCTCCACCCAAAGAATCACAATTATAGCCAATACCCCCTAAGATTTGGGGAGTCCAGTACTCTAAAAACGCTAAAAATGGGGTATTTATTTGAGGTATACTGAAAAAAAATTTTGGAACACCCCCCCCCCCTTAAATTTAGGGGGTGGGTGTACTCGAAATCCAGGAGGCCGCCCACCTATGATGAGTTGAATAGTATATCAGCTTTTAAAGCGTACCCCACAAAAAAACATACTTATTATGCTGAGGGAAAGAAGGCGGCCAAAGTTTTTTTTATCTGCTAAGCGCTACCAAAATAATCTGAAGAGTTCCTCTTTCCTACCAATCTTGTGACTTAACCCATCGTTGCTTGCTACATAAGCAGACCTGTGCCCCAGTCTTCGAAATACCCCCCCCCCCCGTTTTATTGGATGATTTACCCCCCCCGTTTTTGTCCCCCCCCCCGCCAAAAAATGAAAAAGTACCCTAAAATTATGACGCCATTTCCGACCTATGATGACGCCATCATCGAATTTTTTTTGCAGTTTTTAGCCTATTCCTCAATGTCTGACCCCGTTTGGGTTCCCTTATTTTACCTTCTTCCTCTCTCTCTCCCTCCTCTCTCTCTCTCTCGTTCTCGAACTTGTACTGACAGGGTTCTGGCACTGGACCCGTGGGCTCACCCGGACACGTAGTCTTCGCAGGTTGGCACCGGACCCCTAAAGGAGTTTGTCCCCCCTAACAACCTCAGAATGAAAATCCTAAGCCAATAAATATCCTGTACTGACTCGTATATATAGTCGTCGTGTATGGATTACGATGTTGTATATTATCAACTATCCAACTTGGCAGACACTACTCTATTGAAGAAATGCTGCACTATCCTTCTAAAATAAATAATAATCAAAAGTCAGACTAATTAACAGTAATAACATCTTCTCTAATAGTTTGTAAATTTTAAATTATGAATAAAGTAACAAAGATGATTGCATTTCAAAAGCTTCTTGTAATATAAATGGTGGAATGATAACCCTAAATGATTTAGGCGAACAACACGCATCGGAAACGCAGAACAACTAAAGAATAATAGCACAGTGTAAATTGAATGTATAACTTCATCAGTACTCTGGCCATGTCTTTCTACAAATAAGAAAGCAGAACAAAATACATTCTCACCTGAGAACATTTAGATCAAAAGTATTACCAAGCCAAGCCAGATTAATACTTCGTCTCAAGTACAAAGAGAACTGCAGAACGTCTGATTTGCAAATTAAAAGGCAAAAGCCGACCTGAAGTTGTTAGAAAAAATTTCTTTAATAAAAAAATAATATAAAGGGCATTTTCCACTCATTATTTATTAATCAATTATCAAAGTTCATTCTCGATAAACGAAACATCGCGTTTACAAGTTAAATATTTCGAACCATTAAGGTCACCGG
>JASAMX010025412.1:0-12689 GCA_030248175.1 Microlaimidae sp. YZB2_3
AAAAGTAACTGGATGAATGTTGAATAAAGTGCTTTTCCAAAGTTTTTTATTCGTGTTATTCTGCATTATTAAGATTAACAACAACAAATTGAGTGCATTTTAAACGAAGCTATATATAACCTTGAAATAACTTCCATTTAAGGCTCAAAATTGTTAATTTTCAAGTTTTTATATTTTCTTCGAAAGCAGTTTGCAATGCGTCTAACTAAATGCGCAATTTAAAAATCCACTTATTTCGGCCACCTTTAAATTCAGTTAGAAAAACTTGTTTAACACGATTTGCACGATCATATGTACGAGTGGTGTTACCTAACCCCATAATTTACTAGATTGGATAGAATTTTAAATACATCGGAAGTAATTTCCCAAGAATAATATTTAAACACCTTAAAAAATTCAGGTGATTTTCTTGGCAAAGGGATGCAGTCATATAGTGAAGATAGTAAATATCAATCTCAATGGGGTTTCCCCACCCAACCCAAACCCACCACTTAATACGATATAGAGAAAAAATGTCCCAAAAATTTGTGTAAAGTAAATTAATACGCAGTAAAAATGTCAGGTTATTTCCCTTGGCGGAGAGATGCAGTTTTAAAAATTACGTAGTAAACATGTGTGCGGGATGGAGTAATCCAACTCCCAATTGACTAGGTTTGAATTATCAATAGACCGGTAGAAATTTCTGAAACATTATTGAAATGCAGTTTAAAAAATCAGGTTATTTTCTTGGCGGAGGGAAACAGTCAGATATAAAACATTAGGCATAGGCAAGGGTTGGTTGAGGGGAGTTATACCCCTCCTTAAGTTTTGTTACATCTTGTTTATCGTTAAAGTTAATAGGTTTGATTTATGTAATGGTTTTTTGTGTTTTAGGCTTTTGTTTTTGTTTTTTTAACCCGAAAGCTGGCCGAAATTAAAGCGGATTTTGTTTTTATGTTGTTTTTAGGTTAAAAATATAAAAAACTCAATAGAGTGGAATAAAACTTTTACCAAGTTTTTTTTTTAAATTGGGTGGCTGTAACACAAGCGATTTTATGTTGAAATATTTTTTCACGCCAAAAAAATTCAACAAAACACACAGGTTTATAAAACTATTGTTTTTTAGGATTTTAACATAATTATTTAAAGTCGTGTTAATAACTATAAAGGCTGGTTCAAACTTATGTAAAAACGTCCTTTGGACAAAGTCTAAAGGAAAAACACAGCGTATAAACGTATGTAAAAAACTCTTTTGGACTTTGTCCAAAGGACGTTTTTACATGAGTATGAACCAGCCTTAAAAGTTTGCAAACGGTAAAAAATTAAGTTATACGTACCAAGAACAATACCTAAAGATAAATTTTTAACCTTTAAAACCTTTTATTGTTTGTTTTAGCAATAGTTATAGCCAGTTTTTTCTAGGTGGCCAAAATTAATGGCTCGCGCTTTATCTTCGGCCACTATTAAATAGTTTAAACCTCCACGGATCTTTAGGTGTAACAGAGTTTTGGAAATTTTGAACTGAAATAATTAAAATCGCTGTGGTTTGCTTTTTAGACCAAACCCTGGCTCGATTAGATGAGCCAAAAAAACTTATCCGAAAAAAATAAAAAAGTGGTCGAAATTAAGTCAGCTACCCTGTTATTAGGCTTATTACAAAAATGATGTTTAAGTAAAAGTTGTAAACAATTCACTAAAAATGTATATTTTATGATTCAAGATTTTACACGCTCGAATTTAATTAAATAAAACGACCTAAACGAATGTTATCAATTGTATAAAAATAAATTTTGTTCTATTACACATAACCAATAGAAACCAAAGCGTAAATAGGATTAAATGCGACTAAATATAACCTTTTATATTTTAATCATATCCATGCTATTTAATCATATTTTTGCACAATTTTGATTTGTATTATCAAACTTGCGCAGAATAACAAAAGACATTATTATGAAATTTTTTGAGTATCAGTTGGTGACAAAACTTTCATCAAATCTACAGTATTTGTTTTATCGATTCAAAGATTTGTTAAGTTCGTTCAAAGATTTAAGTTCATCATGAGAAACAGCTGCGGGTGATATACGTTTTAAATATGCAAACATTTTTCGCTGTGCCGCTCGAATTCTCCAAGTCGATCTTAGTGAGAACAGAACAGTACTGATCATAGTTGTAGAATGACTTAAAATTGTGGGTAAGGCCTTTTTTAAAAAAAATTGGTTTTAAATTTTGCCTTTAGTTTGGTGAACATTAGTTATAAATAAAAATTTTGTTCCAAATTATTTATTTCAATAAAAAAATTGTTGAGGTTGAAATTTTTAATATTTTGTTGCTAAAAAATTTAATTTTTTTTGCTGTCTCAAAAAGCGTTCACTAATGCAAGTCATTAAGTGCAGCCAAGCTTAAACCGTTCCCGTGAAGGCCCTTTTCCCCCTTACAACCGTTAAACCTTCGTACGACAAACGTAAAACCTTCGTCTCACGGTGGTGGTATTTTCCTATGACATATGTATTACTTAAACCTTACCGCGGTAAGCTCTTCGCATGACTTAGGTCGTACTTCAGTAATACATAATTTTTTGTGGGCGAATAGTGCCCATTGAGCGAACAAATTGAAATGGTTAAAGCTGTACGGTAGCAATATGCAAATTTTTGCAACATGAAATATACTACGTAATACCAAGAATATATAAGAGAAGAATGTACCACTCAATACAAAAAATCGAACCCATCCGTGCATCGGTTTGCCATAAATAAACCCCCCCGGGGGGGTTTATGTACCCCCCCCCCGGGGGCACAAAAACCCTCCCGGGGGAGTATATAAACCCCCCGGGGGAGCATATAAACCCCCCCCCCAGGGGGAGTATATAGACCCCCCGGGGGAGTATATAGACCCCCCCGGGGGAGAGCCGGGGGGAGGTATATAGACCCCCCCCCCCCTGGGGCAGTATATAGACCCCCCGGGGGAGTATATAGACCCCCCCGGGGGAGCATATAAACCCCCCCCGGGGGAGTGTATATGTTCCCCCAAAATTTAAAAAAAAAAAATTTTTTTTTGAAATTTTGGGGGAGCATATACCCTCCCCCTACATACTCCCCGGGGGGGTCTATATCTCCCCCTGGGGGGTTTATATACTCCCCTGGGGGTTTATATACTCCCCCGGGGGGGGTTTATATACTCCCCCGGGGGGGGGGTTGTACCCCCGGGGGGGGGGTACATTAACCCCCCCGGGGGGGGTTTATTTATGGCGAACCGATGCACGGATGGGTGCGATTTTTTGTATTGAGTGGTACATTCTTCTCTTATATATTCTTGGTAATACATTGTATGTATCCGTGACAAAGATCTGCATATTGCCACCGTACCGTTTTAACCATTTCAATTTACTCGCTCACTGGTTACTACTCGCGCAAAAAATTAGGAATGACGGAAGTATGACAGGAAGGTTTCACGGTTTTAGCCGAGAAAAAGGCAATTACGGGAACGGGTTAAAGTGTCTTTTTAAGCTTACTTAAAAATTAAAAAAAAAATATTTTGAAGGAAAGATGCGAAATCGTTTTTTTTTTAATTTTTAGTTCTTAAAATATAAACTTCCTGGTGTTTTTTTTAGGATGATCAACATTTCTAAAAATATTTTTGGCAAAAAACAAGCTAAGAAATTTTGACGGTTGTAGCACAAATTTAATGCCATTGCTAAAGTATATTTAATATTTTGTAAAAAATGGATTTTTTTGTTTCATTAGAAAAGTATTTTTAAGTATTTTGTAAAAAAACTGGTTCGTCTTAGTTCATTTTGCTAGATTGCTAAAACATTTTATTGTTCCAAGTATTTGGTTGAACGGTTTATTGGCGGCAAAATATGAATTTTCGAAAATTTTAGGGACATAATTCTAGTACTCACTACCCTACACGACTATTTTTGTTTTAGAATAACAGTGATCATTTGCTTCTGTTAACCCACTATTAAAATACAAAAAACATCATCAAATTGTTTCCCCAAACACATTGTATTGCATTATATGTCATAAAACCAAATTAAAAACATGAGAAAATTTGGGTCATACAAACTTTAAAATTTACCAATTTAACTCAAAAAAGTACTTACCAATAAAAAAACTTACCTTGCAATTTCCAAAAAGAAGGTCAAATCCAACTGTCCGTTTTTTTCGTTGATTAAAATTAAGAGGAATTCAACAGAAATTTCAAGGCAAACTATATTTCATATTTGAAGAAGTCCCGAGAAACTTGGCTTGATGTAGCAAGCTGAGATTAAATACAACTCAGCTATGCCAACATCTTGCCTGGTTTTAAAGAGACCGAAAATTTTTTCTGTTAATTGTTTGCTTCTTTCGTTCATTTCCAAAACTAAAACAATAAAATCTTTAAATTTTGCTAAACGAACTTTAAATTTAGGTTATGGACAACACTGTATACAAATTTTTAGCAAACTAAAATTACATTGGCTGTTAATAATAAAAATATATTATTTGGATATTGTGTATTGTAATTTTTAATATTGAAGGGAGGTAAATGACTTTGTTCTGATTGATTTTCAAACGATTTTGATTTTCTTATTTAGGAAGCAACTTAACAACATCAATATATTCTTATGTAATAGCTAAGGACTAAAAAGAAAAGGCATTGCTTATTTTTCTGTATGGTTTAAAAGAGAGAATTAAAACAACATTTAAAAAACCACTATGAATCCATATATCAACACTACTCATGTATAAAACTTCCGAAAAACTTAACATCATAAAATTAAACCATTTTATTTATGTTATATCTAATAAATCTAGTAATTATAAAATGGTGAAAAATATAAATAAATTATTTGCATTTATTATAAAATTTTACAAATGTTTTCTTCTTATCATTATTATTTTTGATTGTTGATTATAGATGAATATCAAGCATATAGAAAAAATAATGTTTTTGTTTAGGGTTGGACTAGTGTTATAAAAAGTATTGATTTTCGATTATTTTAAGCAAACGTAAAAGTAATTTGAAAAATTTTAATTTAAGTAAAGTAAAAATAAAATGTGGCATGGCCATCATCTGTTAGTTTCATTATAACTAAAACAATTTATTAAACTGTATATAATTGGATAAACTGATGTATACGAAGATCTAAAAAACAAATAAAATATATAAATTCCATTTGGACAAAGCTACAGCCAAAGGAAAGAAAAGAATACCCACAATCCTTAAATTTCACTTGAAGGTGCGGTGCGGAGTCAAACTTTTTGCCTTCAATTTTGATATTTTTCATGAAAACTTTACCCTTGCCCCCAATAACTCACAAAAATTTTTTCAACAAAATATCTCCAGTGGTTCAGGAGTTATGACCCCCCGGAAATGGCGTTTTTCGATAATTCCGTAATTGAAAGATTGCTTAATAAGTATAACGGTTTCTGTTACAAATTATGCATTTAAAAAACTACTATTTTTTACTTTAATTCGATACCTTAATCGTTAAAATTGGTGCAGTCTTGGTCGAGATATTGCGTTTCCCATACAAAAACCCCGTGTTTTTTAGCTAAAAACACGAAATAAAGAAAAAAGGTTGGGCAAACTTCATAAAATTGCTGCCGTCGTTTGGTGTTTTTAACGAAAAAATCGCGGGTTTTTGTACGCGAAACGCAATATTTCGACAAATACGGCATCAATCTTAACGATCAAGGTATCAAATTAAAGTAGGAAGTAGCCACTTTTTTTAAATGCATAATTTGTAACGTAAATTGTCATACTTATTAAGCAATTTGTCACGTACAGAATTGTCGAAAAACGCCATTTTTGGGGGGATCATAACTCCTGAACCACTGGAGATATTTTGTTGAAAGAATTTTTGTGAGCTATTTGGGGCTGAGATAAAATTTTCAAAGAAAATTATCAAAATCGAAGACAAAAATATTGACTCCGCACCGCACCTTTAAGCAAGATTGAGATCTGAGAAGTCCGTTCACACAGGTTAAATCTCCTTATTTCTTGGAAAACTGTTGGATGATTGTAAGACCGTGAAAAAAATACTAAACATACTATTAAATGTACTAATCATAATATTGAACCACCAATCAGCTGCGTGCGAACAATGCTTATGCAAATTTTACAAAACCGTATGCAAATTATTTTTTAAACATGCAAGCTATCTCTTCTTCCTATCCACGATTAATCGGTGACCCTTTAAAGTAAAATTTTACAAGGAAACAAACCTAAACAATTATATTTAGAGTTAAAACCGTTTTTTTATTTAAAAATTTTAATTTAATACTGGCAAAGTGTATCTCGAGATTTCTTTTACGTAAATGTTCGGCAGCCTACTTCTGTAAATATTCATTTATTTTTACAATACTCATTTTTTTGTACTTTTGAAAATTTGAGGGAGTATCAGTGTCTTGTATTGGGCAAGAAAACTGTCACGCCATTCATTATTTTGATCCACATAAAAATTTTGAAAAATTTGCGATTCAAAAAATTGTTTGTTAGTTAAAAAAAAATAAGAAAGACGTTGATATTGTCAAAAATAATTAATTTCTGATTTTTATGATTTTTTTATTTATTTGGTACGCTTTTTTAACGTTATAAACCAAAATAAATAAAAACTGATGCGCATTATATCTTCCCGTAAGTTTGAAGTTTAGTTCGACTGAGAAATTGTTTACTTCATCTCATTAAAGTTCAATATTTTTATTTATCTTTTAATTTTTTACTAAATATTTTTACACGGTATAGCATGCTATCTAATACGATTTTATTTTACCGTAAATTCGACTTACGGTAACAATTTATTGAAAAATTAATTAAAATTGTCCTATAGGAAAATTACAACAAGAAAGACACACTAATGACTGATAATATTTAATTAAATGTTTAGTAACAAAGCGCAAAAATATATGTACTTTATCCTATCCTTTTCCAATATCTATATATTAACCGATATACATCATTCAACACTAAATTTTGTAATGAAGCACCGTTTAAAGTTTTAAAGTGTTCGTCATAAAAATTATTATAACATTATAATTATTGCTTTTAATTTTCTAACGTTATAACTATAAATCTTAAGTAATTTGCAAATTCTAATTACATTTACAGTTTTTAGTTAGCTTTATTTAAACCAAAATGTCTAATATAGTTTTAGTGAAATTAAATAACAAAACAAAGAAAATCAAAAATATTTTCCAGGCCAGAAAAAATCAATTTATTTCCGTACTATACAAATAAAAAAAATTTGGATTGTTGACGAGTTTTTTTTTGGAATAACAATAAATGCAACAATGTACAAAATAGGATCATATGTTTAATTTATTATATCACACATAAAAATGCAAGATATGTAAATTATTTTGATAACAAATTGATATCTTTGCAAACGAATTCGCTGCTTCGTTTAATTTTAAATATTGCAATACAACGAGCTAATTTAGTCGATTTTCTGTGATGAAATTTTACCTTTATTAGCAAAACTATTATCTAATTTCTTTACAATTTATTTTTGGTATGAATTTAATATTGTTTTTGTATCTTTTTGAACAGATACGGGTTATTTCCCTTCCAAAAATTGGTCAAAAACCCTATTTTGTAACTGTGGCTTCGGCTAAAGTAACTGAAAACCAAATCAATTATTGCCTAGCTTTGGGTGAGAAAATTATCAGAAAAGTGTGTGGAGGTATACTAAGTTGAAGTTGAATCGCATATTCCAACCTATATTGTATACATATAGGTACCCTGTGTAATGTGAATTGTTTGTTTTTCTCGAATTTCAGAGTATTCTAGCTTTCGCCCCATTAGTCACACTGAGACAATATTTATTTTTCCACTCCGTTATGCGTCGTTGGGTGCTAAAGGGGTGCAAATCTTATCTTAGAGACGCAGAATCGCCATAAACGACTCGCTAAATAATGATTAAATTATGCACAAACTGGACTAATAACCGCCACAGTCTTAAAATGAGACAAACAAACCACGAATCGTGACATAAAATCATTTTTTCTTCATCTAATACCGTTAATAATATTGAAATTCAAAATACTGATATTGCAGATTAGATAAATTTATACATTTTGTTATTTTCTTTAATTAAAAATACCAAAACGTTAATTACAGTATTCGCACATCAAAAAGTCACTGGTTTAAGCCTATTTTCTAAAGCATTGATTTTTAAAGTTAAATAAAAAAACTAAAGCTTAAAGCAAATTTTACATAAATATTTTTTCAAAAAGGTACAAATAAATAAAATCTATAGTTAAATTTAACTATTCAAAAAGCTATATACTAGATATAATCAATTTTTCGAAATAATAATAAAATCTTGAAATCTGTTGGTATTTATTTACAATGAAATTTTAATAAGAAAATATAAAAAAGTTGTTTTTAAACATAACGAGACTGTGATTATAAATTTAGAAAATTACAGTAAAAAGAATTATGTATGTAAATGTAATTAAAATTCATTTGAATTTCATGTTGTTTTACTTAAAATTTTAACATTTCCTGAAGGACATTTATTCAATACATTTCTAGACGTTTTATTCAAAAATAAATCATTAAAATATAAATTTATTTAAATAATTCCATTGATCATATCATTATTAAAAACAAAAATTATTATTATTATTATTATTTATTGTAATAAATATTATGGTTATAATTAAGTATTTTAATTATAACCATAATATTTATTACAATAAATAATAATAATAATAATTTTTGTTTTTAATAATGATATGATCAATGGAATTATTTTAAATAAATTTATATTTTAATGATTTATTTTTGAATAAAACGTATTCAAATTTATTGAACAAATGTCCTTCAGGAAATGTTTAGATTTTTTTTAAAACGACATGAAATTCAAGTTAATTAATTACATTTTTCATACATAATTCTTTTTACTGTAATTTTCTAAATTTATAATCACGGCTATATTATTTATGCTTGGAGACAACTTTTTTATATTTTCTTATTAAAAATTTCATTGATAATAAAATCCAACCAACAAAGTTAGAGATTTTATTATTATTTCGAAAAATTGATAATATCTAGTATATAGCTTTTTGAATAGTTTTTTTTAAAAGTAGATTTTATTTATTTGTACCTTTTTGAAAAAATATTTATGTAAAATTTGCTTTAATCTTTAGTTTTTTTATTTAGCTTTAAAAATCGATAAATTAAAAAATAGGCTTAAACCATTGACTTTTTTAATGTGCTTTTTTTGTTAATTAACGTTTTGGTATTTTTAATTAAAGAAAATAACGAAATGTATAAATTTATCTAATCTGCAATACCATCCTCTTTGAATTTTAAAATTATTAACGGTATTAGATGAAGAAAAAATGATTTTATGTTCACGATTCGTCGTTTTGTTTGTCTCATTTTGAGTCTGTGGCTATTATTAGTCCAGTATGAAAATAATTTAATCATTATTTAGCGAAAAAAAAAAAGCAATTTTGCGTTTCTAAGAGATCAAGATTTGTTTTTTTTTGGCGCCCAACGACGCAAAAAAAAGTAAAAAAATATTTTTTGTCTAATTCTGACTAATGGGGCGAAGGCGAGAATACTCTGGAAATTCAAAAAAAACAAACGATTCATCGTACACAAGGTAACATATATGTATACAATATAGGTTGCAAAAATATGCGATTTCAACTTCAACTTGGTATACCTCCACACACTTTTCTGATAATTTTCTCACCCAAAGTTTGGGCAATAATTGGATTTGTAAATGAGTTGATTTCACCCGAAGCCACGGATACAAAATCGGGTTTTTGACCAATTTTTTGGAAGGGGAAATAATCTGTGCTTTGTTCAAAAAGTTTTTTAAACGATATTAAATTCATACCAAAAAATAAATTGTAAAGAAATTAGGAATAATAGTTTTGCTAATAAAGGTAAAATTTTTTTTAAAATTTTCACAAGAAATATAAGCTCGTTGTATTGCGAATCTGTTAAAACCGAACTAAAAAGGCAAATACATTTCCGAAGAAATACGATTATCTTATCAAAATAATTTACATATTTAAAACTTTTATGTATAATATAATAAAATTAAAAACATATGATCCTATTTTGTACATTGTTGCATTTATTGTTATTCCAAAAAAAAAACTCGTCGACGAATTATCGAATTTTTTTTATTTGTATAGTACGGAAAATAGATCAACAATTTTTTCAAAAAAAAAAATATTTTTTGATTTCTTTTTTGTTTTGTTATTTAATTTTCACTAAAACTATAATAGACATTTTGGTTTAGATTTAGCTAACTTTTTTTTGTAAATGTTCATTCAAAATTTTGCAAATTACTTAAGATTTATGGTATTTAACGTTAGAAAATTAAAAGCAATAATTATAATGTTATAATAATTTTTATGACGAACACTTTAAAAGTTTAAATTTTGCTTTTGATATTCAAAATTTAGTGTTGAATGATGTATATCGGTTAATATATAGATATTGGAAAAGGAATCAGATAAAGGGCATATATTTTTTCGCTTTTGTTACTAAACATTTTAATTAAATATTATCAGTCATTCATTGTGTCTTTCTTGTTGTAATTTTCCTATAAAGCAGATTTTAATTAATTTTTCAATAAATTGTTACCGTAAGTCGAATTTACATTAAAATAAAAATCGTATTAAATCACATGCTATACATATAAAAATATTTAGTAAAAAATTAAAAGATAAATAAAAATATTGAACTTTAATGAGATAGAAGGATTCAGTCAAACTAAACTTCAAACGGGAAGATATAATGCGCATGCATTTTTATTTTTGGTTTATAACGTTAAGAAAACATACCAAATAAATAAAATCATAAAAATCAGAAATTAATTTTCGACGATATCCAACATTCTTTCTTATTTTTTTTTAACTAACAAACAATTTTTGAATCGCAAATTTGAATTTTTCAAAATTTTTTATGTGGATCAAAATAATGAATGGCGTGGCATTTTTACTGCCCAATACAACGCTGATGCTCCTCAAATTTTCAAAAGTACAAAAAAATGAGTATTGTAAAAATAAATCATGTTTACGGACAGCTGCGAACATTTTACGTAAAAGAAATCTCGAGATACACTTTTTGCCAGTATTAAATTAAAATTTTAAATAAAAAACGGTTTTAAACTGTAAATATAATTGTTTAGGTTTGTTTCCTTGTAAAATTTTACTTTAAAGGGCATAAGATAGTCAAAGAATAGCTTGCATGTTTAAAAAACAGTTTTGTAAAATTTGCATCGCTACGAGCATGGTGGTTCAATATTTATGATTAGTACATTTAATAGTATGTTTAGTATTTTTTTAGCAAGTCTCAATCATCCAACAGTTTTCCAAGAAATCAGGAGATTTAAGCCTGTGTGGAACCAAACTTCTAGGATTCCGATCTTGCTTAAACGTGCGGTGCGGAGACAAACTTTTTTTGTCTTCGATTTTGATGATTTTCTTTGAAAATTTTATCTCAGCCCCAAATATTTCACTCACAAAAATTCTTTCAACAAAATATCTCCAGTGGTTCAGGAGTTATCGATCCCCCCAAAAATGGCGTTTTTCGACAATTCTTGTACGTGACAAATTGCTTAATAAGTATGACAATTTACGTTACAAATTATGCATTTAGAAAAAGTGGCTACTTCCTCTTTTTTAATTTGATACCTTGATCGTTAAGATTGATGCCGTCTTGTCGAAATATTGTTCGCGTTCAAAAAACCCGCGATTTTTCAGTTTAAAAACACCAAACGACGGCAGCGGAAGTTTGCCCAACTTTTCTTTTTATTTCGTGTTTTCAGCTCAAAAACACGGGGATTTTGTATGGGAAACGCAATCTCTCGACCAAGACTGCACCAAAAATTAACGATTAAGGTATAAAGTAAAAAATCAGTAGTTTTTTAAATGCGTAGTATTGAGCAGAAACCGCTTCTCTTTCTAACAATCTTCGTACGGAATTATCGAAAAACGCATTTTTGCAGAGTAAGCTCCTGAACCACTGGAGAGTATTTTGTTGAAAAAATTTTTGTGAGTATGGGGGCAAGGGTGAGACTTTCATGAAAAATATAGAAACAGAAGGCAAAAGTTTGACTCCGCCGCCCGAGTGAAAAGTTAAGGATTATAAATTATTACTTACTTCCTTTTGGTGTAACTTTGCTGCAAAATGGAATTTATATATTTTGTTTGTTTTTAGATATTTACGTATCCGATTATTATACAGTTTAATAGATTGTTTTAGTTATAATGAAACTTAACAGATGATGGCCATGCCACGTTTTACTTACTTAAATTAAAATTTTTTCAAATTATTTTTTACGTTTGCTTAAAATAATCGAATACTTTTTATAACACTAGTCCAACCTGATTTATTTTTTCTATATGCTTGATATTCATCTATAATCAACAATCAAAAATAATAATGATAAGAAGAAAACATTTGTAAAATTTTATAATAAATGCAAAATAATTTATTTATATTTTTCACCATTTTATAATTATAAATTTCTAGATATAACATCAAATAAATGGTTTATAGATGTTAATTTTTTTCAGAAGATAGTGTTGATATATCGATTTCATAGTGGTTTTTTTAAATGTTGTTTTAATTCTCTCTTTTAAACCATACAGAATAAGTGCCCTTTCTTTTTTAGTCCTTAGCTATTACATAAGAATATATTAATGTTGTTAAGTTGCTTCCTAAATCACAGAAAATCAAATCGCTAGGCG
>JASAMX010025413.1:0-10277 GCA_030248175.1 Microlaimidae sp. YZB2_3
TTAAACATTTCGCCAGGCTCACAAATGCTCAATACCAATTGGTACTCACATATATTTAATTGTGAGTACTCAAGGCTCAAGCTCACAATTAAAATCTGGTGCTCAATGCATCCCTACTCATACTAGTGATAATCCAACCCTCCAATATCATGGTCCGGAGGTCCGGCCATTTAAAGCGGGAGGGGCTCCGTAGCTCCGCCCTTTAAATGAGTGAGAATTTTTATTTATATAAGCTTGAAACAAATTCAAAACTACTCTATCTGCATTTATAAAACTATTACTAGCGTTTGAAATAAGTTTTTTTAAAAAATTTAATTTACAAAAAAATTTTGACTAATAATCTATTCTTAAATTATTTAGAAAATTAGTACCAAAATAGGGCGGAGCTTCGAAGCTCCGGGGTGCTCCGGAGCTCCTGCAAAAGCGGAGCTCCGCTTTGGAGCTTGCTGGGCTGTAAGGAGCTTCGGGGAACATCACTACTCTATACATCGGAGATCTGACGTTATGCGCACAATACTGAGACGACACATTGCCTTTTTGCGTTTTTGAAACGCCGTCATAATTTAAGAAGCGTAAAAGTGTCTGTCGGTTTTAACTCGCTTAAAAATTAGATTCTTTAGGGTAACTGACTTAGATTCGGCCAGCCTTAAATTCGGCCAGCCTTAAATTCGGCCAGCCTTAAATTCGGCCAGCCTTAAATTCGGCCAGCCTTAAATTCGGCCAGCCATGCATGCATGCAATCCCGTAATTTTTACCATGCGCAAATACACGATAGTCAAAAGCCTCCTATTTAAAAGGAGATTGTTCAGTGGTAAAGACCTTCACCGAGTTATGACCAATAAAATCATTTTTAGCCAATTAGAACTCGGGAAAAAATGCGAGATTTTTTATTTATTTGAGATCCAACTTTTCCCCATGCTCTAATTAACTAAAAGTGATTCTAACAGCTCCTCCCCACAACCATTTCCACAGAACAAAAAATATATGATGTGGTCACGAATAGTATATTACATTTTGAGGGTCCTTGCAACCCGAACGTGAATATGAAATGAACTCCATATATGATATAGAACGTCCCGTCGTTTATACAGTCATACGCTGTTTATTTCACAATTTTGCGCATTGCAAAAATAACAGCCGAAATTAACACTGGCCGATTTTAAGTCCGTTATTCTACAGTTTTTAAACTACATAGCTTTTTAGCATTATTTTGGAGTTTTTTTTTAATAATTTTTTAAACAATAATACCATACACCTTATTTTTAATATAGCAAAATATCGACTTAGATTTTACAAATTTAATCTGCTATTTAACTTTTTTGATTCTTTCCGCTGCAACTCCGCAAAAGGGATTCCGCGCTACCGCTGTTTAGTGTTAAACTTGACACCGATCGGCGACCGAACGCGGAATTTAACACTGAGCAGTACTGGCGCAATATAACTTTTGCGGATTTGCAGCGATTTTTAATGGTAATGTAATGGTTCCCTACTGAGGATCTCCTGCTATTACATTTTTAAGAGAGTTTTCAAAAATATGTTTAGGCTAAGGAGCGAAACATATTTTTTAATGTGTTTATTTTTTATAAATTGAAAAATAAATATACATTTAATATACTTTCTCAGTCTATTTTTCTTGCTAATATAATTAATTATACATTTATTTTGTATTTTTCATGCCATTCCATACTTTTTATTTATAGCTTTGTTTTGATCACAATTAACTTGAAATCATTTTTCATATTTTTTTCTTTTAATTTTATGTTCATTAATTTATATTTTAGTGCCGAAATCTCCCTCTTAAAAATTTTTTCCTGTTTATTTTGAACAAAAAAATCCCAAAAAGTTAACCTGGACTATTTTACGGTGGAAACACCCGCGGTTGTCAATTTTCGAAAGCTAATAAAACTATTTATGTTTCTAAAATTATTAAAATGCTAATAATTTTATCAATATTTTAGAAGAAATAACAAAACGTCAGTAAAATACTAGAAATGAAAATAGTCATTTATTTTTGTGTTTTCACAGAGGCTCTTATAAATGTTCAGGTAAAATTGCTTCATTTTTAAAATTATATATTACAATTTATATTACAACTACAGTGTATATAAATGTTTCATATGTTTAATTAAACTATATTACGTTGCAGAAAACATAAAAACGACATTATAAGTCGAGTTCGTACATGCTATGAATTTAAAACCCACTTACATTACTGAACGTAAATTGTTATTGCAATTTTTCTCCAATAAAATTATTTGCTTAAAGCTAAAGTGTTCCAGGCTGAAATCAAGGGCGTAACCACTCTCCGCCAGGAAGAAATAAACAATAAACTTGTGAGCGAGAAAAATTAAAAAAAAGTTTTCAGCGGTAATGTAACCAATTATTATTTAGTTGCGTCATGTGTTTCTCTGCACGTGATATTTTCTCAAAAAACGAGTGGTTACTTTACCACTCATCTATTTTCACCCTGATAGAATTTATCTTTAGTTTTCGGTTTATTCACGATGGTCAAACGCTGCTATTTAAACGGAAGTTTTTTAGTGTTAAATATCTTCACAGATTTTTGACTTTATAGAATCACATTTGGCCAATTAGCGCTTGGGAAACAAAAATAAAAATCTCTCATTTTGTGAAGATCAAATTTTTTCAAAGCAATAATTGGCTGAAACAGCTCCTTCCACAACCATTCTCACAGAGCAAAACATATATGACGCGATAACAAATACTATATGACATTTTGAGGGTCCTTAAAATCCCGACTTGTTTTTTTTTTTTATTTTTAAGTTTGGAAATCAATATGCAAAATAGCGTAATCTAAATTATTGCCGTATTTTCGCTCTAATGCGTTTTCACATTTAAGGCATCAAATTTTTTAAACGGGTCAAAACTACAATGTTTTGGTCGATTTGCAAAACGAATACGGACGGTTTGAGCAAGCTGGGTTTTGAGCGAAACTAGGACGATTTTTAAAAGAATAATTGGATTCAAATCGGCCAGCCTTAATTTCGGCCCCCGGGGGTTATTTTTGCCAAGCGCAAAATTGTGAAATAAGCTGCGTATGACTGTATAAACGACGGGACGTTCTATCTAGTATATGGAGTTCATTTCATATTCACGTTAGGATTTTAAGGACCCTCAAAATGTCATATAGTATTCGTGATCACGTCGTATATGTTTTGTTCTGTGGAAATGGTTGTGGGAGGAGCTGTTAGAATCACTTTTAGTTAATTAGAGCATGGGAAAAAGTTGGATCTCAAATGGATGAAAAATCTCGCATTTTTTCCCGAGTTCTAATTGGCTAAAAATGATTTTATAAGGTCATAACTCGGTGAAGGTCTTTACCACTGAACAATCTCCTTTTAAATAGGAGGCTTTTGACTATCGTGTATTTGCGCATGGTAAAAATTACGGGATTGCATGCATGCATGGCTGGCCGAATTTAAGGCTGGCCGAATTTAAGGCTGGCCGAATTTAAGGCTGGCCGAATTTAAGGCTGGCCGAATTTAAGGCTGGCCGAATTTAAGTCAGTTACCCTAAAGAATCTAATTTTTAAGCGAGTTAAAACCGACAGACACTTTTACGCTTCTTAAATTATGACGGCGTTTCGGACGCAAAAAGGCAAATCTCGTCTCAGTATTGTGCGCATAACGTCAGATCTCCGATGTATAGAGTAGTGATGTTCCCCGAAGCTCCGAGCCCAGGAGCTCCAGAGCGGAGCTCCGCTTTTAGGAGCTCCGGAGCACCCCGGAGCTTCGAAGCTCCGCCCTATTTTGGTACTAATTTTCTAAATAATTTAAGAATAGATTATTAGTCAAAATTTTTTTGTAAATTAAATTTTTTAAAAAACTCATTTCAAACGCTAGTAATAGTTTTAAAAATGCAGATAGAGTAGTTTTGAATTTATTTCAAGCTTATATAAATAAAAAATCACTCATTTAAAGGGCGGAGCTACGGAGCCCCCTCCGCTTTAAATGGCCGGACCTCCGGACCATGATATTGGAGGGTTGGATTATCACTAGTATTGAGTAGGGATGCATTGAGCACCAGATTTTAATTGTGAGCTTGAGCCTGAGTACTCACAATTAAATATATGTGAGTACCAATTGGTATTGAGCATTTGTGAGCCTGGCGAATGTTTAAAATATACTTACGTATAGTAGATTTTAGGAGGATCGTATGTCGTACGCATAGAAGGAAATGACCGTAGTCCGCAGAAATGGGGGCTATGGGTGGATAGAGCCCTTAAATGAGGTCAAAGGGCAGAACAGAAGCAATGGGTCGGTTCAGGACGACTTGCGAGGGGCTGAATACCCCTCCCCCCAGGAAGAAAATTTTAAATTTAAGACTGTAAAACACCAAGACAACCCAGACAACACCGCAAAACACTTGATTTAACTATTATATGAATTTCAGATAAAATTATGGTTTTTAATTAAAAAATAGATGTAAGGTCTCATGGGCCGGAATTCACAAAGCGGGGTAAACATGGTGCAAACACCGTGTTAATGTATTCGGTGTATACACCGTGTAAACTACGGTACTTTTGGGTGCTAGCACGGTGTTAGTTAATCCGGACAAGTTACAGTAGGTTTCGCGGTTAATTTTATTTTTTTTGTTCGAAAAATTCCTTGTTTAACATATATTTGAAATATTTTGTTCTGCCACTTTTTACACAAATTTGCAATTACTTAATAGAAATTTAAAAGTTTATCAGTTTTTCATACAAATAATTCCTCTAAATTTTGCTTTTTATATCTTTTTTTATCGTTTAATGAGATTTTAACAGACTTAGCCCCAGGTATACCGAAACCTACTGTAATTTGTCCGGATTAACTGACACCGAGCTAGCTCGAGGATTATCTCTCTTTGTGAATTCCGGCCATGGCGTGTTAAAATGACAGTATAGATATAAACAATCTTATTTCACCCACAAATGTATTATTGAATAAGTCAAAATACAACATGATGTTTTTCTTGATTTTATAGATTTATTAAGTTTTATTGCTATTTTTTAGCGAAAAGAGTTATATTTATTTTAAAAACAAAAATTTCTCAATACTAACAGTATTTAAATTTAAATATAAAAGGCGTTTTGTAAAAAATGTATAATATTGAAGACTGACATTTTTAATATTTATTATCAATTTAGTTTATTCAAATTAAATTTAGGAAAAATGTTTATGTTTAAAGCAATTTAAACTTATTTTTGTAAATAAAAATATGCTTTAAAATAGAAAAATAGCCATTTTTATGTAAAAAAAATTTAAATAGAAATTAAATAAAAAATTATAAAAAATAAATGCTTGTATCTTCTAATGATATTTACATATTTAGCATTTTTACGTATTTTAATAGCATCTAACATGTATGAAAACAAAATTGTTGTAATTATGGATTTTTATTATTTAAACTCTCCAGGGTGAAATTAAGTATATTATGAAAAACCTTTTTTTTTTAGCTTTTTGCACAAAAATGATATTGAATATAAATAAAAAAAAACCATTAAAGGAGCACTGTCACAAATCGAATTCCTATAACGCCTTGAATAATACAAAACTATAACTTCTTTAATACAAAACCTATCTACCTCGACCAATTCGACAACATTTAAAAATTTTAATTTAATCGGTTCAGTAACAAAAAAGTTGTATGATCCAGCGTTATAAGAATTTGATTTGTGACAGTATGATTCTTTAAGTAATTATATCTCGCGAACGAAGCCATCAATTTTTGCGGATAGTGTGTAAAAACTAAAATGCAAAATATTTAAAACAGTCGGCAAATTTTTGGCATAAGAAAAAATGCTAAATTTAAGTTTTTTATGAAAGTTTTTATTTAAATGAAAAAGCGTCAATTTTGAAATTTTAAAATGTTTATTTCAATAGAGTTTTAACAAAAAACGCAAAAATATGATTTTATTAAATACCTATATTTTTTATTGAACGGTTTTTCGTTTTCCATGTTTCACAAACAATGGGGTAACAATCTCAGGTATTTTTTTTTTGAAAAAAAAAACACTAATATTTAGAGAAATCATTCGATAGAATCAAAATAAATCAGGGTGTAAAAATGAAGTTAAAAATACGACGCCTCTTCTTTTTTTATATTTTCATAACAAAACTTTTTGCAGCGTAGATGGCATTGTTCCAAGATAAAATGACCAAAAAATCCTTATTTCGGCCTTTTTTAAATGGTCTAAAGGTAAAAAAAACTTTTACAAGGTTTGGAACACAGAATGAAATTTTGCCAAAAAATAGTCAAAATCGAAGGCAAAAACTTTTTACTGCATTTTTAAGTGTTTATTTTAACAAACATTCTTTTTTGTAGAAAATTTAGTTTTTTTAAATGAAAGTGCGAAACCAACAGGTAAAACCAGGGATAAAACATATGCAATTTAGCAAAAAAAAACTTTAAGTCCTGTATTAAGAATGGCGTCCATATAAGCTATTAAATAAAATGGCTTTAAAATGGCATGTTTCTTTGAGTTATGTCATAATAATGACCTATTTTTCATTTTCACCTAAGCATTATATTTTTTTAACCTAAGCATTTCTATTGTCAAGCTCACAATTAAGCTAATTAGCATGGGCTAATTGTGAGCTTGAGCCTGCGAGATTTATTGTGAGCTTGAGCTTGAGCTTAGTACTCACAATTAAATATTATATGAGTACCAATTAGTATTGAGCATTTCGTCCTTACTATTGCAAAATGAGCCACAGTTCGTATAAAGTATGTGTTTCTGTGACTCATTTTATATTTAAAACAGGACTTTATGAACTACAAAATGAGTCACAGTCACGTGTATTTTATAATCACAGTGGCTCATTTTGCCGTAGTAACGACGATTTGTGAGCAGCTCAAAGCATCCCTAGTATAGACGCACAATCAGTATAAAATCAACGTAACACTAACTGATAACGTTTATGCTACTGGGGTGTTAAGCGATAAAAAGAATCACATTTACGGGTATTTTATGGCGATTCTGACTCATTGTGTCAGAGTAACAATAATAAGAAAATTTTTTTCCGAATATTAGCAATACATAGACTAAAGGCTGGTTCCTACTTATGACAAAACGTCCTTTGGACAAAGTCCAAAGGACAATTTTAGAAAAGCCAAAACGTCCTTTGGACTTTTTTCTTAGGACGAACTATGGATGCTACTTAGAATTTTGTCCAAAGGAAAAAGGTATGAACACGTTGTCCTTTGAATTTTGTCCTTAGGACTTTGTCCAAAGGACAAAGTCCAAAGGACGTTTTTACGCTGTATTTGTCCTTTGGATAAAGTCCAGTCCAAAGGACTTTTGTCCTTTGGACTTTTATAAAAAACAAAGTCTAAAGGACGTTTTTACGCTGTATTTGTCCTTTGGACGAAGTCCAGACCAAAGGACTTTTGGCCTTTGGACTTTTATAAAGGACAAAGTTCAAAGGATGTTTTTACGCTGTATTTGTCCTTTGGACAAAGTCCAGTCCAAAGGACTTTTGTCCTTTGGACTTTGTCCAAAGGACGTTTTGTCATAAGTATAAACCAGCCTTTAGTACTGAGCAGAGGAAGTCGAGTCCTCGTTCAGAGTTTCAGACGCTTTTTTTAACTTAAATACGCAGTCAGAAAATTTTTTACTGGTTATAAATCACCAATAAAAAAACAGTATTATTGACGGAACGGAATAATACTTTTATACAATTGTTCAGGACAGTTTTAGATATTACAAGAACAAAGTTGTGTTAGGACATAAATGTGACAAAAAATTATTAAAAAATTTTGTCGAAATAGATTTGCATTATATTTAAAAAAAGATAATGTAAAGTATATTAAACCTTTTGTGGCTGTTAAACCTTTATTTAAAGTCGTAATAATGATTAAAATACAATATAAAACTCAAATCAAATCTAAAACCAAAAATGTGCAAAACATGTATATGTTAAAATTTTTTTAAGCTTTTCTGAGTTTGAGTTTTCAAAAAAAAGCTAATATTGTTAATATAAAAATAAAAATAGAAAAGCGATATAACAAAGCCGGCGGTACGTTCATATCTTGGGCGTGTCAAATAATTTGCCGTTTGTTTATTTGGTTTTATTAAAAAAAACTATATGTAATATCTGCTGTCACCAGTAATGCAACATAAAAAAACCAACCAAGTAAACAGAAAGTCGTAATAGAAATTTATCTGGTTAAAGACCAGTTTTCTAATATTTAATAAATATAGCATTAGGAAATTAAAGCGATAGTTTTATATAATTTTTTAACCTAAACAAAATAATAATTTAAATTATTTCATATCATCATTTTCTACTGTTTACACATCGAAAAACAAAAACAAAGCGATGTCTAATAGAATGTATAATTTGGTAATATTCCTATTTACTAGTAATTTTTCTACCCTACAAAATGTCGCTCCGGAGCTCCGGCTATTTAAATCGGAGGGAGTTTCGCTGCTTAAATGAGCGATTTTAAGCTTATTTAAACTTAAAATACATTCAAAAATTACTCTATCTGCATTTTTAAAAATATAACTAGCATTTTTGTAGCGGCTTTTGATTTTCGTAAATTTTTTATTTAGCAAATATTACTGTAGACTTCGCTTCAAGACCCACTTTTCCAATTAAATTGAAAAATTGAGGCTTGGAGCTGGGTTTGAACCAGCGACCCTTCCCTCACCGTGGGAATGGTGAGGGAACATCACTAGTTCCTAACCTTCAATCTCATGTTCAAAAACTCCGGCCATTTAAAGCGAAGAGAGCTCCGGAGCTTTCAAGCTCCGGGAGCATCACTAGTCCCAAATTTTAATATCGCGCTCCAAAACTTCGGAATTTGAAGCGAAGGAAAGTTCCGCTCCTTAAATCAGCCGTGAAATATGCTTTAAGTTCATTTATCTTCATTTTTTTGCCTATATTACCATTTTTAAATAAGTTTGAAAAAAAAATTAGTTAACAAAGTTTTTTTTTAAAAAGCTGAGAAAATAACCAAAACACGGCGGAGCTCCAGGAGTTGCTCTGGAGCTTCAAAAAGGGATCACTAATTTTTGTGCCTAATTTTATTTTAATTTGTGGTCATTTTTTGAATTAATTTTGAAAATTTTTTATACGACAAAATCCTCCATTTTTGTTGGTACACAATTTCTTGAATAAACGTTTTAAAAATAACGTGAATTTGTATAGATATATACAATTTCAACAAAAAAACTTTATTATTTATTTTTAGGCGCAATTTTCCTCCCAGATGCTCATGCAGCTTCTCGGTTTGGGGGGAAATGGATTAAACGGCATGGGTGGCAGCGGACTAGGAGGTTTGGGCGGTGGACTAGGAGGTTTGGGTGGTGGTGGACTAGGAGGTTTGGGTGCTGGTGGGCTAGGACCGGGTTTCGGCGGTTTCGGTGGGAACAGTATCGGCGGTTTGGGCGGACGGGGCGGTGGTTTCGGACCTGGATTTGGAAATCGCGGCGGAAACGGAGGAAGGAACGGTTTCAACGGTTTCGGAAGTATATTCGGGCCGAATAACGGCCGTTTCGGCGGTCGATTCGGTCCCAATAACGGTTTCGGCGGTCCATTCGGGCCGAATAACGGCAATTTCGGCGGTCGATTCGGTCCAAATAACGGCGGTTTCGGAAATAATTTCGGAGGGTTGGGTTCGCTGGGAGGCTTGAGCGGTTTGGGAGGTCTTGGCGGACTCGGGTCTCTACTCGGATTGGGCGGCGGTGGCCTGGGAGGTCTAGGAGGCCTGTTAGGACCGCTTTATCGATTGAAATCCGCAACTAGCGGATCAATTATCGACCGCCTTGTCTAAAATTAGGAATCCGAATGTGACGGAAAGTTTAAAAGAAAACGGATTTTCCGATGAGAAATTGACAGAACTCAGCAAAACTATAGAAAAAATACTGGAAGAGAAAAAATCCGAATTATCTACCATTTTGAGCAAATCAAAATTGATAATTTCGCCGAATAAAAATAGAACGGATTCTGTTTTGGTCACTGAAGGTACAAAACAATTGAGAATTTTAGGCATCGACAAAATGTTTTTTTTAATTTTATTTTTTAACGTCACAAAACGATTAATTTTATGAACCAGTCCCATTTTATAGCGCTCAATTAATATAATTGTATGTTATAGTAATTAATTATATTTGTTTAATAATGAACTCTGCAGTTTTTGAATTTTATGAGAATCTTTAAAATTTCTTCGAAAAAGAGCTTTAAAATTTTTAGTGGTTTTTGAATATATTTGTGGTTACTCCTGATTTACGAGTTACTTTGCAATATTCTAACCTATCCTCACCAGTT
>JASAMX010025414.1:0-12165 GCA_030248175.1 Microlaimidae sp. YZB2_3
TATTCAGATAGCTATGTTTGTTGATATTTTGTTAGAATTGTAGTTTATGTTGGCGGCAATTAAGTCGCAGATTTGATGTTATTGATAAAAAAAAGAAGAAAAATGAAATGATGAAACAGTAGAATTAAACTATGCATAGTAAAATATTAGTACTGTTATCTGATCATTAGAAAAATTAAAAAAAGACCGTTTCAAATAGAAAGTTTTAAATAAAACAAAACTATGTACATTGACAATTAGTTTGATGTTTAGATAAAAAAACGTGGGATGTCATTTAGATTTTTCATTTTTTATTATCTTTCTTTTCCTTATGTCATGTAAAATTTCCTTTAAAATACTTGCACAACATTTGAGTTGTGCTTGTGATCCTTAATTATACATCCATAAAAACTTTTAATTTTCTGTTGCTTAACGAATTTGCGTGTGGAATGGAAAAAAGTATAAAAAAACTTAATGACTTCACATTGGTTTTTAGTAATAACATAAATCGTTGTGAATTGCTTTTCAAAGTTATTTATTCTAGTAAATAACATAACGACAACAAACAAAGTATCACAAATTGCAAACCGATTATGGTTGCAACGCAAAATTTAAAAACATTGTTAAAACTAGAATATGGTTCAAAGACTCCATTTGAGCACCAGCATGCACCATATTCCAGACTTTTCTGAAAAGCATCCAATCAAGCGGCTGACACTTGTTCCTGCAATGATGCACTCCATTAGGTTACAACTCTATTAAAATAAAACTTTTTTGCATTTACTCTACTTCTTTGCACTTTTATTCCATATGCATGACCCCTAAATAGATTATTGTTAAAAGTGAAGAAGTCATTAGAATTGATACGTTTTTTCTTGTGTACAATTTTAAAACATTTAAATCAATCAAAAAATAAACAACGCTCTTTTAGTTTTGACAATTTTAAATAATTTAATCGTTTTTCGTAGTCTAAATAATAAATATGACATCTTTAAACAAACGTCTTTTAAAACTTCTTTAAACGTTTTCAATAATATTTATGTTTTTTGGCTGGTACGAATTCCAAACCACTGTACAATACTCTAAGTGGGCCTTACATAAGGTTGCAAATTTATCCTTCAGTATTGTTCTAGGTACATAGTATTTAATTTTTCCTCTTTAACAAACTTTTATAAATAATATTGAGGTTTTAAATGTCGAAACTTTAAAAATTCAGTTTTAGTATGTTGTGTTTTTTGTTGAATTTTTTTGGCGTAAAAAAATTATATTCACATAATATGACTTTTATTATAACCACCCAACTTTAAAAAAATATGCAAAAAATTTTAATCCATTCTATTGGATTTATTTATATTTTTAAAACTAAAAAATAGCAAAAAACAAAATCCACCTTAAATTCGGTCACCTTTCAGGTTTAAAAAAAAACAAAATCAAAACCTTAAAATACAACAAAAACTATTAAATAAATTAAAAATTTCAAATTTAAGGATAAGCAAGATGTAAAAAAGGTTGGGGAAAGGTATAGCTACCCCGCCTTTACCTGTATCTGATGTTTAATATCTGACTGCATTCCTCCGATATGAAAATAATTTGGCTTTTTTTTACCGCATTTCAATATTCTTTGAAATATTTTTTTCGGTCTAGTGGTAATTCAAACCTCCAAAGTTATTAGATAACCTCACCTGCAACCGTTTTTACTACAAAAATCTTCTGACTGCACTGCATTCAGACTGCACTACTCTCCACCAAAGAAATAACCCGACAATTTTAGTCTGTTTTAATTTACTTTAAAGGTGCGGTGCGGAGTCAAACTTTTTGTCTTCGATTTCACTATTTTTTTGTGAAAACCTTACCCCTGCCCCCAATAGCTTACAAAAATTTTTTCACCTAAATATCTCCAGTGCTTCAGAAGTTATGACCCTCCAAAAATGGCGTTTTTCAACAGTTCTGTACGTGAAAGATTGGTTAATGGGTATAGCTATTTAGGTTACAAATTATGCACTCAAAGAAAGCGCTACCTTATACTTTAATTTGATACCTTTTTTGTTAAAATTAATGCAGTATTTGTCGAAATATTGCGTTTCCCGTACAAAAAACCGGCGATTTTTTCGTGAAAAACAGCAAACGACGGCAGCGATTTTATGAGGTTTGCCCAACCTTTTTTCCTTCACGTCGTGTTTTTAGCGAAAAAATCGAGGGTTTTTTGTACGCAAAACGCAATATCTCGACAAATACTGCACCAATTTTAAGGAACAAGGTCTCAATTTAAAGTATAAGGTAGCCGCTTTCTTTGAGTGCATAATTTGTAACTTAAATTTTATACCCATTGAGTTATTTTTCACGTACAGAATTTTCGAAAAACGCCATTTTTGGGGGGTCATAACTCCTGAACTACTGGAGATATTTTGTTGAAAAAAAATTAGTGGACTATTGGGGGCAGGGGCAAGATTTTTACAACCAATAGCAAAATCGAAGACAAAAAGTTTGACTCCGAACCGCACTTTTAATCAACTTTTTGTAGGATTGGTGCTTCGTGTTATAATAACTGATGGTTTGCTAGGTAGGGTGACTCTATTCACCCAGAAATTTACGATTTTTACTATGTGGCTGCGTCACTCGGCCAAAAAAAACCTGACTTTTTTAATGTGTTTGAATATTATTTATGAGAAATTCCTTCAGTTCCATTCATAATTCAATTAAATCATGTAAATTATGGTTAGATAATCTTACCTGAACACATGATGGAGCAGCTCGTATTTTAACCACTTTTTAAAACTCGAACTTAAAATCTCAAAGTCAGAGTTGACAAAAAAATGTTTTTCTAACCAACAATATTGTCGGTTGGAATTCTCTAACCGATTTTTAAAAGCGCGCTTATTCTTATCGCGCGAAAAATTTTCTTCGTAAAGTCCTGACTGTGGAATTAGGTTTTATTTAAAAACTTTTAAGTAAAGGTATATCAAGTAAAAGATTCTTGTTTCCCAAGTTTCTTCTTTCCATCTTACTTAATTTTTTATATCAAAAACCTACAATATAAAAAAAAGCTGGCTAACTGGGTTTACTTCAAAAAGCTGTCAAAGTAGACTGAGTGAAGTAAATGTGGACAAGTGATTTAAGCTAAAAATACACCACAAAAATAAGTTTAAAAAAATAACGCATATTTTACATATTATTATTTTAAAATAGTTATTTTATTTGAATTTATACCATACAGATATAACTTTTTAATAAGTCAAACGCGCAAAAAAAATTTTGTAAGTACGGTAATGGCAGGTTTTGTTTCCACGCTTTGTTGTAAATTTTGACGCTTTGTTGTTTATGTTGGTGGCATGGTTATTAAAAATTAGTTTTGAATCGAAAGTAACACCCAGGATTTTGGAGTTTTTGTTAAGCGGCAAAGTTTGTTGTTTGTTATTTAAGTACCTTTGGGTGGTACTTAAATTCTGGGGATGAAGAAGAAAAATGGTAACTGTTGACTGTTTTGTTGATAGTTTAAGGTAGTTTTTGCCCAGATATTGATTTAAAATGTTAAGGTAGTTGGTAAGATCGAGTTCCATTTCAGTATTCTTGTTTTCGGTGGAGTAGACTGTGGTATCGTCAACATAGGAGACTATTTCGATATAGCTGGTGATGTTGGTAGGTTTATAAGTTAAAAATTTTATTTTAATTTATTTTTGTGGTGATTTTTAGCTTCAATAACTTGCCCACATTGACTTCACTCAGTCTACTTTGACAGCTTTTTGAAGTAAACCCAGTTAGCCAGCTTTTTAAATATTGTAGGTTTTTGATATAAAAAATTAAGTAAAATGGAAACAAGAAACTTGGGAAACAAGAAACTTTTACTTGATATACCTTTACTTAAAATTTTTAAATAAAACCTAAAATTCCACAGTCAGGATTTTACGAAAAAATTTTCGCGGGATAATAAGCGCGCGTTCAAAAATCGGTTAGGGAATTCCAAAGGACAATATTATTGGTTAAAACATGTTTTTCGGTCAACTCTGACTTTGAAATTTTGATTTCGAGTTTTAAAAAAGTGATTAAAACACGAGTTGCTCGATCATATGTACGGGTAAGGTTATCTAACCCATACTTTACTTAATTTAAATGAATTATGAATTTCTCAAAAATAAAGGAATTTCTCAAAAATAATATTGAAACACATTAAAAAAGTAAGGTTCTTTTGGCCGAGTGATGCAGTCACATAGTAAAAATCGTAAACTTCTGGGTAAATGGAGTTACCCTATCCGCCATTTATCATTTATCACTTATCATATGATAAGTGACGCCACTAGTCACTTATCATAATAAGAATAAAAATCCTACAAAAAGTTGATTAAAGATGCGTTATGGAGTCAAACTTTTTGTCTTCGATTTTAATTATTTTTTGTGAAAACCTTACCACTGCCCAAATAGCCCACAAAAATTTTTTCATTAAAATATCTTTCGTTTTTTAACAATTCTGTACTTGAAAGATTGCTCAAGGTATTAAAATTTAAATTACAAAATATCCACTAAAAAAAGCGGCTACTTTCTTACTTTAATTTGATATCTTGATCGTTAAGATAGGTGTAGTATTTGTTGAGAAAACGTTTCCTGTACAAAAAAACCCAAGATTTTTTTGTTAAAAACACCAAACGAGAGCAATGATTGGATGCAGTTTGCCCAACATTTTTGCTTAAACTTCGTATTTTTAGAGAAAAAAATCGCTGGTTTTTTGTACGAGAAACGGAATATTTCGACAATTAATGCACCAATTTTAACGATCAAGGTATAAAATTAAAGTAGAAAGTAGCCTCTTTTTTGAGTTTATATTTTGTAATTCAAATTGTAATACTTAGTGAGCAATTTTTCAAGTACAAAATTGTCGAAAAAAGCCATTTTTGGAGGGTCATATCTTTTGATATTTGGATGAAAAAATTTTTGTGAGCTATTGAGAACAGGGGTAAGGTTTTCACAAAAAACAATCAAAATTTGAAAACAAAAAGTTTGACTCTGTACCGCACTTTTAAAATAAAATAAAACAAACTAAAACTGTCGGGTTTCGTGGAGAGATGTAGTCAGAAGGTTTTTATAGTATAAATGGTTGCAGGTGAGGTAACCTAATATTTTACGAAGTTTGAATTACCACTAGACCGGAAAAAATATTTCAAAGAATATTCAAATGCAGTAAAGAAGGAAAATTATTTTTTTAGCGGAGGAATGCAGTCAAATATTAAACATCATATACATGTAAAGGTGGGGTAGCTATACCTCTCCCGAACCTTTTTAACATATTGCTTATCCATAAAATTGAAATTTTTAATTTATTTAATGGTTTTTTGTTGTATTTTAACGTTTTGTTGTTGTTTTTTTTAAACTTGAAAGGTGGGAGATTATAAGGCGGATTTTGTTTTTTTGCTATTTTTAAGGTTTAAAATAAAAAAATCCAATAGAGTGGATTAAAATTTTTAGCATACTTTTTTAAAGCGGTAAACAGGATTTACTCTCTCATTTACACTTCTTTTTCTCCTTCTGACAATTTTTTCTCTTTTTTTAAAATCTTTAAAACTTAGGATTTTGAATAAGGTATTTTTAGTAAATTAATCTTTTATTTACTTTACCCTATTGTTATAATATTATATACTTTTAATTATGTTGTCTTAAAATTCTACTTAGAAAGCAGTGGGCCCGGAAGGCCTTTGCCTTTAATTAAATATAATGGGTCAAAGGAAAATAAAATATTAACAAAAGAAATTATTTCAATTTTTTCGTAATCTTCGCAATAATAAAAACGGAATAACCCCATTTCTTGCCAAAAATAAGATTTTAACCTATAACCCAATTAAAAAATGTGAAATTCTCAGTTCGGTTCTCAGTAAAATTTTTGTAAATGATGTTGCTTCAATTCGAAACTTAGATAGGTAAATAAAAAATAATAGTCTTTATTAAATATTAATTTTACTAAAGATATAGTATTGAAAGCTATAAAAAAACAGAAGAACAAAAAAAAACTCCTGTAGGACTTCCAGCTATATTGTTTCGGAAATTGGCGCAAAGTTTGGTAGGACCATTGATGACAGTATTTAAAGTATCATTTTGTACCCACAAACACCCTACAAGCTGGTTAACGACAATAGTTACACAATAGTATAATATTTTGTGACTTTTTAAATAATAAATTGCTATTCTTTATCAAGTGAAAACTATAATTTACGCTGCCATATTCAAACAGTGGTTACTACATAACTTGTGTGTATGTGGAAACTTCTTTTTTTGAAACAAAATAGTTATTTTAGGTTTGTTTTTGAGCAGCTCTTTTTAGATATAGGCACCTTGCACTGAAACGCAGTTTATACATAAAATATGCAATATACATAATCGTCACCATAATGGATAATTACCGTACTCCTACTTATCTTTCGTAGCATGCAGATCAACCGATCGAAATTTCGCGCGCTTTCTATCGGTTGATCTGCATACTACGAAAGATAATTAGGAGTACGGTAATTATCCATTATGGTGACACTTATGTATATTGCATATTTCATGTATAAACTGCGTTTCAGTGCAAGGTGCCTATAGTTTTTCTCATTTAAATTTAGTTCTTTTGTGCTTTGTTGGGTTGGAATTTTTTTTGTATCTTCCCCTCGGTCCCTTTTTTCTACTTTTTGGGTTGCCCACGACTCGCTCCCGCCGACTCGCTTCCAGCCCAACTCGCTCCCAGCCCAACTCGCTCCCAGCCCAACTCGCTCCCGGCCCGACTCGCTCCCAGCCCGACTCGCTCCCAGCCCAACTCGCTCCCAGCCCAACTCGCTCCCAGCCCAACTCGCTTCCAGCCCGACTCGCTCCCAGCCCGACTCGCTCCTGTTTAAAACTGTAAACGCATTTTTATAACAGAATATTAGTTTAGTAAAAAATGTACATATGACACAAAATTATATAACAAAAGGAAGATGGATTTTCCTAAACCTAAGCCTAAGCCTAAGCCTAAGCCTAAGCCTCTTTACTGTGCGATAAAGCATAATGTCTAATAATACACTGCATCACGCATTGCATCAAATCCATCTTCCTTTTGTTATATAATTTTGTGTCATATGTACATTTTTTACTAAACTAATATTCTGTTATAAAAATGCGTTTACAGTTTTAAACGGGAGCGAGTCGGGCTGGGAGCGAGTCGGGCTGGGAGCGAGTTGGGCTGGGAGCGAGTTGGGCTGGGAGCGAGTTGGGCTGGGAGCGAGTCGGGCCGGGAGCGAGTTGGGCTGGGAGTGAGTTGGGCTGGGAGCGAGTTGGGCTGGGAGCGAGTTGGGCTGGGAGCGAGTTGGGCCGGGAGCGAGTCGGCGGGAGCGAGTCGGGCCATACCGGTTTACAAAAGATAAATGCGAAGCGAGCATTTTCGCTAACCCTACAGTTGAATTATAAAAAAATTTTTATTAGTGTATGGCTTAATAATAACTATACGTTAATATGAATAACTCCTGAATTAACCGCACCGTTAACGAGATCTGCTTACCTCAAAAGTTTTTCCAGTCAATCATTTTTGAACGAATTTTAGTAGTTATTCATTATGAGCAAATAGTACGATCATGGTTTGCTAAAAGAATTAGTATGTGATGAGATTGTTGACTATTATAGTACCCTTAAAACATAAGTAAAATGAAGAGGTTGAGTAGAAGCACCCTAGAAAAGTTAAAGATTATTATGTGTAAATTTATTGTCAAATTTTTAATATAAATAATGAGTTGTGGTCAAGCATAATTGTTTTAAACAGAGAATTGTTTGATACACATTACCAATTCTTTAAAAAAAGCATGTAAAGAACGTCAAAAAACGGATTGTGTGGCTGCCACGCTCAATGGTCAAAAAATTATATTATTATGGCAATTGTATGCCATGGGTTAGTTGTTTTAAAAACAGTTCATTTATTATGCACAAAGCAAGATAATCAAGGCCAATTTTTTTCGGCACTACCTGCAAAACCAAACATACTCTACATAACAATACAATCAAATGATAACATTAACACAGTACAGTGTGCCTCAGCCGGAACCCTCAATATGCAACACGAATGTTTCAATACTGTGACACAACAAAGTTGTATGGTAACAGGACTCAAATAAGGTGTCACCATTATAATCCAAACATTGTTTTTCTGTTTTAGTTTCTCGAACTAGATTTAGGTATTATGAAACAAGTAGTATAATGATTTTTAGAAGCATCAGAAGAAAGTAAAATGCATGAAGCCTTGGTAAATAAATCATCAGCAAATAAAAGCAAAGACGAAAATAATATAAAAAAAGATAAAAAAAGTAACAATATTGCATTATTTTAAATAATTTTGTGTTAGACCAAATGATTTCAGATTTAAATAAATATTTAGAGACAAAATAATCAATTTTAAGCAAAATTGTCAACTATTTGAAATTAAAGATATATATATATATATTTATATATATACTCTTCATAAATTTTTTTATTACTCTTCATAAATTCATAAATAAATTCATAAACTTTTCATAACTTTAGCCAATTTTTTATATACCAAATCAAATACTAAAGGCGAACCAAATGAAACCGGGCTAGTTAATTTGCTAAGAAAATAGAAATAAAGGGCCAGGTAACAACCAATTAAATCAAAACAATTAAGCGCTTATTTACCAACAATTCCTAATCCAATTTTTAACTTTTTGAAATCAGTCACTTCTGTGCGTTGCAAGATAATTTGCATGGCAAACTGTCACGCGTAGTTCGTAGTGAAAGGCGCCTGTACTGTTATGTCATCAACCTAGGGTATCTGACTTAATTTCGGCCAGGCCTTAATTTCGGTCACCAATTTAGGGTGTTAGAAAATCGGCTTATTTTTAAAAGACAAAAAAAGTGGCACAAAAGTAACTGGATGAATGTTGAATAAAGTGTTTTTGCAAAAGTTTTTTATTTGTGTTATTCTCCATTATCAATATTTTCATACAAAAAGTGATTTTTTTTGGATTTTCAGGATTTTTCCTTTGAGTTTAAACTGCATTAAATTTAGAACGAAGCACTATATAACTTTAAAATAACTTCTATTTAAGGCTTAAAATTGATTATTTTCATTTTTTGATATTTTCATCAAAATCACTTTGCAATGCGTTTAACTAACTGGGCATTTTAAGATACCGTTAATTTCGGCCACCTTAAAATTCAGGTGAAAGAACCTGTTTAACACGATTTGCACCATCATATGTGCGGGTAGGGTTACGTAACACATAGTTTGCTAGGTTGTATTAAATTATGAATAGACCGGGAGGAATTTCTCAAAAATAATATAGAAACACAAAAAAGTCAGGTTATTTCAATGTCAATGGGGTTTCCGCCATCCAACCCACCACTCACCACAATATAGAGTACCAATGCTTCAAAAAGTTGTGAAAATATAGTAAAACACAGTAAAAAAATGTCAGGTTATTTCCTTTGGCGGAGGGATATATTCATAACAATTACCTAATAAACATCTGTGCGGACTGGAGTAATCCAACCACCAATTAACTCGGTGTGAACTGTCAATAAACCGGTAGATGAATTTCTCAAAGTTTATTGAAATGCAGTAAAAAACTCAGAGAGAAGGTAAAAAGGTTATTTTCTTGGCGTAGGAATGCAGTCAGATAGGAAACATCAAAGATAGGCAAGGGTTGGTGTGGAGTTATGCCACTTCTTAATTTATTAACGTCTTGTTTATCCTTAAAGTTGTTAATTTTGGGTTATGTAATCTTTTTTTATTGTTTTAGGCTTTTGTTTTTGTTTTTTTTTAAACCTAATAGAAGGCAACTTTTATTTTTTTGTGATTTTTAGGTTAAAAATATAAAAAAACTTAATAGAATTGAATAAAATTTTACCAGGCTTTCTGTAAAGTTGTTTGGCTGTAACAAAAGCCATTTTGATGTTGAAATATTTTTTCACACCAAAAAAATTCAACAAAAACACGTGTTATTAAAATTTGTGGTTTTTAAGGTTTTGGCCGAAGTTAATGGCACGCGCCTTAACTTCGGCCACTAAAAACAAAGTTTAAACTTCCACCGATTTTCAAGTGTAACAGAAATTTTTAAATTTTGCACTGGAATAAAAAAAAATAGCTGTCGTTTGATTTTTAGACCAAATCCTGGCACAATTAGAAGTGCCAGAAAAAAATTATCCAAAAAAATAAAAAAAGGTGGCCGAAATTAAGTCAGTTACCCTATATATTTTTATTTTCTGAGTAAATGAAGCAGCAACGTCTGGTTTGTTTTAGTTGTTTTATTAACTAAGAATGGCTAATTTGTGATTATTTTGTAAATACGAAATTAAAAAAGTTTGGAATTTTTATACAGCTTTTTTTGTACCAAATGTCGTTATTACCGACCACTTTTAGTTGATTATGTTTCAATAGACAATTATTTGATAAGTTTGTCGTAATGTGTTCATAATAAAACAAGCAAGTCGGCTTTTTTGCAAGTATACTTTTATTTTTAGGTGCTATCCAGTAGTGTATCAATGTAAAGTAACATAAGTATAGATACAAAGTGGTTGTCACCTAAGCGAATCGTTATAAAGATTTAACAAAACTGAGGGGAATTATGGCCCAATACCCAAACCAAACTCAACGGTCCATGAAAGGACCAATAAAAATTTACGTTTAAAAAAACAGACTATTATTTTTTAAATTCCTTCTTTTTATAAAGTTTACAAAAATTGCCATTAGAAAGAACATTTCTGTTGTAATTAATGGTTTACTAAAATAAACCTCATATAAATAAATTAATGGTGAGGATTAGTTTTTGTTGGAGGGGTCGTTCATAATTTTCCCATAAAAACACTACGATAGCAGTGGACGGTTTTGAAAAAAAAATTGTTTATGATGTTAATTAAAAATGGGTGGAAAAAAACACACCAAAAACACTTCTTAGAAAAAACATTTTTTAAACAAAAAAAGTGAAATGCTAAACTGTAATATAAAAATAAATGTAACAAAACTACTTTAAATAAGAATTTATAAATTCATTAATAAAACGTACATCACCTCGCAATTAGATTCCTGCATTTTTGACCGTGAAAAAATTAATACTCTTTGTGTTAAACAACGCAATGCTCTATAATTTTTCTGCGTTGCCAATTTCTCAGACAGCTTTGCTTAGCGCTTTTTCTTTCAAATTTAATAATTTTTAACAGATTCTTAAATTTTTTTGGTATAATTTACTTGCTTATGTAATTTTCAAATTTATTTTTATCATTGTAGTAAATTGAAGCAAAATTTCTTTTACTAGATTTTCCTGTGTTACTTTTTTATCGAATGTTTTGTAAATTTTAAAAAGACATAGTAATGGCACAACCAAAACCCAAATTTTAAGGAATTTTAGATGCATCTGAAACATTTTGTCCTTTTTCATCTTGAACCCACAAGAACCCTCGATCGACGCTGCGCTTCGACTTGCCGATGCTGCGCATTAAATAAAAAGTTTTTAATATTTGGCTTCCAAAACCTATGTATTTTTCTTGCAGAAGTTTGCGAATTTCCTGCCGTCGACCAACATTTTTTACAAAATCTGCGCATAGCATAACAAACTATTTGTTAATTTTTTTTTCGATATCATATTCATAATTAGTTTTTTAAAAACAATATAAAATCGACGTTTTTTTAACGAAAAATGCTTGCCTCGCTTGCTTCATGTTTTAGTTGTTTTTTTTCCTACCAATCTGCGTTTTTTTATACGAAATTTAAAGTTTTAAGTTTTTTTTGAAAATTTTAAAAACCCCGAACCTGTGTGGACATAATTAGCTGAAATCGTATAGTTTTATTATGTCCATGGGTTGCGGTGGCGCAAAACGCTGGGTTTTAGCCACAGAAGCGCTGCGATGAGTAAATATTTAAATTTAAAGGAGGATAGATTTTGTAATTCATGTTATTTTGCTTTTTTTGGCTAAAACTTGATGAAAAATAATCATTTTCAATAATTTTTATAGTTTCTAAAATTTCAACGGCAAGTGGGTAACAGTAAAATTTTCACATAAACGATTAAAAAACAAACACCATGCCTTTACTATTGAGCAGGCTGCAAAAAATAAAGCACAAAATGCCTAAAAATAATCTATATAGTAGTGGTATAGCTTTCGCGTGCTTCTTAAATAATTTTCATGTTGGATTTTGACTCTTTTCGTTTTGTATTTTTTTTAGTTTCTTATTACATACAAATA
>JASAMX010025416.1:0-15434 GCA_030248175.1 Microlaimidae sp. YZB2_3
TATGTACTTCGTTAGACTACGTATTGCTGGATTCCGACGGTAAAACAATTTTTCAAAATTTTCGGGAAAAAATTTTTTTAATGTTTTTTTAACAATATTTTAGAAATCAAAAAAGGCTTTGAAATGTTCGATCGAAACGGGGACGGTAAAATAACAATAGACGAGTTGGAAAGCGTGATGAGGGCCCTCGGCCAAGAGCCAACCAAGTTGGAACTCAAACTGCTCATGAAGGAAGCCGATACAGACAGTAATTATTTTATTTTTTATAAGAAATAAAATAAAAAAAATAATAGAAAATCCTACAGCTATCTTATATTAAACATCATTTAGAACCCGATTCGGTGCACGTTATAATTAGAACAGGACTTATTTGGGACCTTATTGGCCTAGTTAGAGGCGTTCTAATTTAGGCGGATGTTGGTAACATCAAAGGTGTACCACACTAAGAGCGTGCTCCAGTTTTTGCCAAATAGAAAAATACAAACAAGTTCGTCAATTTAAAAAAAAACTGTCCCTGGTGGACGCAATTATTAACATCCTGTTAGGTTTACACTTTACAGTAAAAATGGCTTTGATTTTGCTCATTTACTGATTACTTGAAAAATATTTAATTTATATTTTTACCAAAATACCTAAATTTAGATCATTAAATACTACACTCCTAAAGTTTCTAATTTGAGATGAAAATATTTAAAAAAACTATATAAATTTTTTTATAAAATTTAATATTGAATATTGAATTAAACGACCAATATTTTGGCAAACAATACACTGTGAGTGACATGGACGTCGTTAAATTAGACAGTAAGATATTTTTTTTAAATAGACTAAAAAAGTAAACACCGACAACTATAAAAAAGGCAAACTACATTACGATTCTAAAATATAGGAAATGGTTTTAGAACGTATTTAGGTACATATAGGAGTGAGTTTATGGCAGCTGTATTATATGTGATATTTACTCTGAAAAAATAAATAAACCCGCCGGTAAAAAAAAATTTTGGCCTGGCCCGGCCCGTCAATTTTTGTCAAAAATCACGGCTCGCCCGACCCGAGTCGCTTTTGACTCTGATTTAATTTGCAACTTTATTTATTGCACGCGTTTTAATGCTGAAAGTTTTTTGTCAGCGTTGCTATGCAGAGTCGTAATGCCAACACATAATTTCGGGACCGTCGTGTCGTACCCCTCTCTTATTCCTGGGACCGTCGTGTCGTATTTTTTGCCTCCTTAGACCGTCGTGTCGCGGAACCGTCGTGTCGCGTTTCACGGTTTTTTCGGCAGGTAAAAACTAACGGGTAATAAACAGATTGAAAATGGTGTACACCATTTCCGTGAATCCAATTACGGTAGCAATTATGCAAATTATTAAATAGTGAAAAAACCGAACCTACGTTTCAACTACTTTCCTATAGGGGACACACACACAATTTAATCTAAGCCATCAAAGTAAAAGATAAAAGTGATTGTTGAAGAAAACTAAGAATTTTTTAAGGGTCCATTTCAATATGGTTTTTGTTGTATTTTTTGGTTTTATATATAAATAACCTCATTAAGAACTTGTTTTTACTCTGTTAAAGCTGTAAGTAATTTTATGCGTTAAGGTTTCGTTAGTGTAATTTTTACAATAAGCCATACAATTCCCAAAAAAAGCCAAAAGGCTGAAAAAAAATGTTGATTTGTAGCGTGGGGCCCCGTTAGCCGGGACCCAGTATAAAAAAAAACTTTCATCAATATTTAAACGCTAGTAAAACATTAAAAAACAAGGTTTAAAAACAACGCCAGTGGTTGAAAAATCGTCCTTTATTCGAACACAGCCTAATTTTTTATGGTGTATAAAAGCAGGTTTACCATTAGTTTTTCAAATGAAATTAATTTATTAGCTGGATGCACATTTTTAGTAAATATTTTTTAAAAAAAATTATATCTCATATTATGACAGGCCTTTAATTAAACGCCTATCTTCAATATTTTCGCTCTCCTTTGGCGCGCTGTCGTTCCTATTTACTTCGCTGTATTGATCGACAGCGTGTAAAAAGTGCGATTTTTATCGCCAAACATAAACTAAAGTTTTGGTTGTCCACGCAGCGCGCGCAGAAGAAATTGTGTTTACTACGCCAAAATAAGTCACAGTTAGCATAAAATATCTGCGACTGTGATTTATTTTAAATTTCAAAGATATTGACTACATAATGCGTCAGAGTCAAACAGAATGAATCAGAGATAAATGTATTTTATAATCACTGTGGCTTATTTTGCTGTAATGACCACGAAATGTAAAACAAAGATGCACTTCAGAAAAAATCTTTATTATAATTAATAATTAAAATAAGATAAAAAAATAATATTTATTTTGCAATAAGCCAGAACTTACTAAATCATTACTTATAAAAACACTTTTAATAAGTAGGGTATCTGACTTAATTTCGGCCAGGCCTTAATTTTGGCCACAAATTTAGGGTGTTAGAAAATTGGCTTATTTTTAAAACACAAAAGAACTAGCACAAAAGTAACTGGCTGAATGTTAAATAAAGTGTTTTTGCAAAATTTTTTTATTTGTGTTTTTCTGCATTAGCAACATTTTCAAACAAACAGTGAATCTTTTGTGATTTTCTGGATTTTTGCTTTGTGTTTCAATTGCATCAAATCGTTTTAATTGCATCAAATCTAGAACGAAGCACTAGATAACCTTAAAATAAATTCTATTTAAGGCTCAAAATTGTTAATTTTCATGTTTTGATATTTTCTTCAAAATCACTTTGCAATGCGTTTAACTAACTATGCATTTTAAGATTCCGTTAATTTCGGCCACCTTAAAATTCACGTGAAAGGGCCTGTTTAACACGATTTGCAACCATCATGTGTACGGGTGGGGTTACATAACACATAATTTACTAATTTGTAATAAATTATGAATGGATTGGAAAGAATTTTCAAAAATATTATAGAAACACATTAGAAAAGCCAGGTGATTTTCTTGGAAGAGGGATAGAGTGAATATAGTAAATATCCATTTCAATGGGGTTTCCCGATCCAACCCATCACGACCACTTACCACGATATAAAGTACCAATGCTTTAAAAAGTTTTGAAAGTAAATTAAAACAGTAAAAATGTCAGGTTATTTCCTGGGGAGGAGGGATGCAGTCATTAAAATAACGTAGTAAACAGCTGTGCAGGCTGAAGTAATCCAACTCCCAATTGACTAGGTTTATCAATAAACCAGTATAGCAATTCCTCAAAGATTATTGAAATGTAGTAAAAAACGCAGGTTATTTTCTTGGTGGGAGAATGCAGTCAGATATAAAACATTAAAAATAGGCAAGGGTTTATGTGGAATTACACCACTCCTTAATTTTTAACGTTTTGTTTATTCTTAAAGTTGGTAATTTTGGGTTATGTAATTGGTTTTTTTTTGTGTTTTAGGCTTTTGTTTTTGTCGTTTTAAAACCTTAAAGGTGGCCGAAATTAAGGCGGATTTTGTTTTTTTTAACGTCAGGATTTTAAGGACCCTTAAAATGCCCTATAGTATTTGTGATTACGTCATATAAGTTTTGATTTGTTGGAATGGTTGTGGAAGTAGCTGTTAGAATCAGTTTTAGCCAATTAGCGCTCGGGAAAAAATTGGATCTCCAATAGATGGAAGATCTCCATTTTTTCTTAAGCTCTAATTGGCTAAAAATGATTCTATAAGGTCTAACTCTGTGAAGGTCTTTAACACTGAACAATTTCCTCTTAAATAGGAGGGTTTTGACTATTGTTTTTGTTATTTTTTGGTTAAAAATATATAAAACTCAATAGAAAGGAATAAAATTTTTACCAGGCTTTCTTTAAAGTTGGCTGGCTGTAACAAAAGTTTGCCGAAATTAAGTGTTCGCTAGCCTGAGCATGAGCACCATGTTAGTAAAATAGTTAAATCAAGTAAAAAAAGCTTATCTTCTAGTGGTTTTTCTGTGGTGGACACTTCACTAATACAAATAACGTTAATTTATTCTTAGAGTTTTCTGACAATAGCAATTAAAAAATTTCCAATATATTTACATAGAATCATCAGTTTTTAACCATTAGTCTTCAATATCAGTGACATTTTTTTGAGATAATTTGATTTTTAAAATTAATTAAGCAGTTATCATTTATGTAACCATGTACTCAAATAAAATAAAAAAATAATATTTTATTCAGACTCGGGCGGAATATCGCTGGAGGAGTTCACCGCCTACATGACAAAGCCGCCCAAAGGACGGATACCCAAGGCCGAACTCCAGAAGCAATTCGACATTTTCGACAAAGATCTGGACGGATTTATCACGAGGGAGGATTCCGGGAGCTTAGAGCCTGGAAAGAGTTTTGTAGCAACGTCCGTTGCGTTGATGTTTCAGAAACCCGATGCTTTAAAAATTTGAGTTGCAAAATTAAGTCAACGGGTGATGGTGCAACGTAGCCCGAAGTTGTGTGATGAAGAGGCTTGAAATTACAGGTTAAATTTCGGTATGACTCAATTTTAAGTCAGAGAGGTGAAAAAAGCAAACGCCGCTTAAAAGAAAAGGAACCTCAAAATTAGCGGTATTACGTGTTTTGTTCGATGATGAAATGATAAATTTTCGTTTTATGCAAGGTAGGTCCATTATTTTGAGAGTACAACTTGTGGTTAAAAAACGGCTTTAAATTACTCTTTAACCCCCCGATAGAGAGGAAACGGTTTACGCTAGGTCAGATCTATTATTATGGGTGTGGAATTTGTAGGTTAAAAAAAACGGCTCTAAGTTCCCTTCAACCCCGATAGAGAGGAGATGGAGCTGTGTGTGAAAGAGCTGGAACTGGGAAGTCAGTTTGAAAGGTAATTTATATTTTCAGGCGCACCAGGCGCACAGGAATATTCAGGCGCGTCAGGAACGAGCTTAAGCCTACGCGTTCCAAAATAAGCCTAACTAAAGCCTAAAAGCCATCTAAACTTTTTCCTCGCAGCTATTTGATAAAGTTTAGGTAGTTTTTTAACCTTCGATTAGGCTTAGGAACGCGTAGGCTTAAGCTCGTTCCTGACGTACCTGACGCGCCTGACTTTCCTGTGCGCCTGAAAATATAAATTACCGTTTAAAAGCGACCTTATCGAACAGATGTTTACCGAAGCCGACCTCAACGACGACGGGAAAATAAGTTTTGACGGTAAGTGCTAGTTTAAGTGGCAAGTGACAAGCCAATTGACAAGGCAAGTGACAAGTGACTATCCACTATTTCTTTATAGCGTGTGTTTTTTTCCGTGGGGATGTGACTACTCACAGTATGGACAAAAAAGCTAAATTTTGTAGGTTGTGTCGGTAAAAATGTAATGATGTGAACAGAAAAAACCTACCGACCACAAACCGACCAAGGGAAAATTACAAAATTTAGCTTTGCTGTCCATAGTTTTTAGAGAAGTGACATCCCCGCGAAAAAAACACACGCTATAAAAGAATAGTGGATAGGCGTTTTGCGTTCGTTTACTCCGTTACATTGTCACTTTTCGCTGCGTTTTGAAGACGTTGTCCTTTTATTGGAGTGATAACTGACAAGTGACAAGGCTTTCCGCGCTCTTTAGACCGTTAAAATCTCACCTTTTCACTGCGGTTTAATAAAAGGATTTGTTTGTCATTCCACGAGAATCATATATAACAGTCATTACAGTTTCAACCAGACCTAAGAGTTCCAGCAGAAAAAAAACATTAAAACAAAAAATGAACGTCTGATCTATTTTAGAAAAGAAAGCAGTGCTCAAATCATTTATTGTTTTAATTACTGCAAGACTATGTACAAAACGACACAAAGTTTTTTTTTACTTCTGTTGTCAAACTATACATAGCAGAAAAACTACTTGTGGACACGGTATCGAATTCCAAAATTGAAATTTGCGATAAAATTAATTGCTCTCAAAAACTGATGTCATGAAATCATGTCAATATTAATTTCGTAATTTTTGCTGGTTTTGTTATAGACAATATTTTGAGAGCTTGTAATGTTTTAAGTCAATAAGTGGAACGGTCAAATTTTCAATACTAATTTATTATTATTTTTAAAATAAAAAAAAATAATAAAAACTTTTGATTTTGATTTCGCGGACTTAAATATTTTTTTTTGCTAGCTCAGTTGATAATAATAATGTTACATTATTTTTTTATTTTTTATAATAAAATTATACCCATTTCTGCTTATTTATACTGATTTTTTTAAACCGACGTCTAAGCTCGAAAAAAAGATGGTTTTTCTTATAAAGTCCAATTTTTAGGGTGTTTTTTAAACTGAAAAAAAAATTTTAATGAACAAAAAAAAACAACTCGATAATTTTCAAAATATATGACAAAAAATGGGATGATATTTTTTAACTATTTAAATACAAGTTGCATAAATGATAATAATAATAATTGTAAATCTGAATTTTAGAATATATGAAAGCAATGATGTGATCAACTTGGTTCCAAAATCGGTTTCTCACTTTCATCCGCTGTGCTTCTTAATAATCGTCCTTACTATGACAAAATGAGCCACAATTCGTATAAAATATTTGTGACTGTGGCTCATTTTAAATTTGAATCAGTATTTTATAAACTACTGAATGAGTCACATTCACGTGTATTTTATAATGACTGTGGCTCATTTCGCCGTAGTAACGACGAATTCCAAATCGTAGTCTGCGCAAAAAATACCAGCGAAAAAATTTTGAGCAGTTAAATAATAAACATCTCCAGCATTTCAGTTTATGAAAAAAAGTTATACAAATGTATGGCTAAATATTTAATACATATGCTAATAGATTTCGCGTAAACCTCGTCGGTGTCCTAATAGATTTTGGGTAGAATCTCGTCGGTGTGATTTAATTGCTCTTTTTTTCGCCCCTGGATTTTTTTTGCAGACTATAACGCGGGCAGCAGAAAAACGAGGTCAAAATTTTCATAAAACTTTAGCGACTAAAATTTGTATAATATAATTTACGAGACTATGATTTATAAAGTAGTCACATAAAATTATGTAGTTTTTATTCGACGCAATACTTTAAAAGTATGTTATTTGCAGGACTATAGGAAGGGTGCAATAAAACAGTATTATACCCCGGTAAGGACGGCTCTTGAACCGGCCTCCGGATGACTGGAGGCAGGTAAAACTGCCTCGAAGGCAGCGTGGAGGCAGGGTGAAAGCATAGGTAGGAGGCAGCATGGAGACAGGAAAACACTTTAGTTTTATGCTAATTTTGACGCCTTTTTCCAGGTTGATGTCCATAGTCCGAAAGCTTCTACATTCCTTTTTGGGAAAGTTTTTTTTGTGATATGTTATTATTATATGAATGTAAGTATTTGTTTAAACCGCACAATAAGGCTTGGGTTCTTAATTTTAAAGTATTATGTAAATATTATATTTGTAATTGAGTATTGCTTCCGTCGATTTTTGTACGAGTTATTTTATTTCCGCTCACCAAGTTTAATTAAATGATTCAAAATCAGTGACGCATAAATATTATAATTGGGTGCAAGTTTAACATTGGATCGCGCAGTTTATATGCGCATTGTTTATATTATAATTTTATTTAAGATCTTCTTTTAAACTGCTGTTTTCGGAGCTGCGAAGTGCCCTCTTTCTGGAGCCTTGTTTGTGATGAATCTCTTAATATTTAAAAAAAATTATAAATTATTCAATTTTTTTCTAAAACAATATTAAAAATTAAAATAGTTCAAAAAATACAGCCACGGGAAGTGTCCCGCAACGAAATTTTTCAAACTGAATTAGCATATATATATATATATATATATATATATATATATATATATATATATATATATATATATATATATATATATATATATATATATATATATATATATATATATAATATTAGTGATGTTTTCCGGATCTCCGAGCTCCGGAGCGGAGTTTCGCTTTTAGGAGCTCTGGAGCAACCCCCTGAGCTCTGAAGTCTGGATATCCGCCTTATTTTTATACTAGTTCGAGGAATAATTAAGGAGTGATCGCATTAGATTTTTTGTCAAAAAATTTTCGTAAACTAAATATTTTCCAAAACTTCTTTAAATCGATAAAAATAGTCCTACAAATACAAATGGAGTAGTGTAAAATGTATTATTCAATCTTAAATAAGCCTCAAATCGCTCATTTAAAGGGCGGAGCTTCGGAACTTCCTCCGCTTTAAATGTCGGAGCTCCGGAGAATGATACTGAAGGGTAGGGACATCAGTAAATTTGAATTGAACAATTTTGTCGCGTGAAATCCACCGGATTGGGTGAATGGCAAATCCTCAAAATTTTATCCTTAAATTTAACCCAAATGAGCATCGAAGCAGCTTTGCAGATCGCTCTGGGGCTCCGTGAGTTATTTGTATTTTTTAACAATAAAAATGCACATCTTTAGGGTCCTCTGTGTTACATATAAATAAACTTAAGGTTGTAGTTTTAAGTTATGAATTTGTTTTGTTTTTTTTTGTTATTGCGAAACAGAAAAAAACTGCCCAAGCTTTAAAATAAATAAAGCTGATATCGTTGCGCAAAAACAGTATAGTCTAAATATAAAATCAAATCCATTTTTTCTTTGTGACCTGAAGTTTTAATTTTTCATCTAAAAACGACATTTTAGAAAGATTAATTAGCTTTTCCAGCTCACATTGTAATTGCCACGTTTTTTTGGTAAATTAATTCACTCAACAAGCAGATACTGCGTAATTATGAACTTTGGCATTCTATATACAGGCGGAAACCGCGAAGGCCATTGACGCAAAGGTGGATTGAAAAAAGCAAAAAAATTATCAGTTTTCGGAGTTTCGTTTTTTTCGTTCGTATGAGGTTAAATTAGTGTTTTATTACTAGTCGAATTGTTTAGAATTTTTTATTAAAATGAATTTAGTTTAATATGGTTATGTTTATATAAATGTTTTTGAGTGTCGAATGCTTTATATTTTGTATGTAAAAGTTAATAAAAGCTTTATTTATTTCTCACGAGTGTTTTACATGTTATAGGCACCTTGCACTGAAACTTAAAATAAACATAAGATATAGAACACACAAACATTGAAACTGTACGGAAAATACCGTAATCATGCAAATATTCCCTGATTATTGATTAGTGGCGGCATTGACGAGAAATAACCCGCTTATTATAACATCTGTTGTAGCCATATATTTTTTTATTTTTACATGCAAATCTTAATTACGTTTTAAAACAGACAATTTCTAATATAAATCAACATAAATAATCAGTGTGATGTCATTATTAAACACCCCAGGGTTTCGTCTTTTTTCAAAAAACATTTGCATGATTACGGTATTTTCCGTACAGCAACAATGTTTGTGTGTTCTATATCTTGTTTATTTTAAGTTTCAGTGCAAGGTGTCTATAACGGTGGACGGGAAGTAGTAAAGCGATGAGCGAGTGCGTTTTGCATTCATTTTTAGACATTATTTTCCACATAATTACCCCACCCTAAAAATTGTTTTTGCAGCAAGCAACTGATTTTAGTCTGAAAATGGGTTACATTTTTTACAAGTGTTGTTGTGAAAATCTAAACGTTAAGAAATATTTAAAAGCGGAAAGATGTATCGCAGCGGCGGAAATTTTAACCTCATTTCGTTAATCTGGAAAAATTTTAAACCATAGCTGGGTGGTATATTAGATTCAATATTTAGACTATTTCTACCTAAGACGCTTCACACAGTAAAGCTCCGGAACGTACATGGACGAAATAAATGTTTAATAAACACCTTACACTGGAACTCAGTTTATACATGAAGTATGCAATATACATAAGCGTCACCATAATGGATAATTACCGTATCTCCTACTTATTTTTTGTAGTATGCAAATCAACCAATCGAAAGGGCGCGAAATTTCGGTCGGTTGATCTGCATACTACGAGAGATAAGTAGGAGATACGGTAATTATCCATTATGGTGACGCTTATGTATATTGCATACTTCATGTATAAACCGAGTTCCAGTGCAAGGTGCCTATTGTATTTTTCTCAAAATTTAACAGTGTAATATTTTGTGTAAAACAATTTCGTAAAAAATTACAATGAAAAATTGTGCTTTTTTGTTCGAAGTAGGGTCATTTTGGGTAACCAGCATTGTATTAATGATTACTAATAATAAGCTTTAACACTTTAAGCTTTAAAATATAAAACTAAACATTTCGTTTAATACTGAAAACAAAGCAAATTATAAACGTTTGGACTGATGAATTTCAATTTGCTGTTCATAACCACCACAATGAAACGTAGTTCGATTCAACGCGATTTTAATTGTTTGTTCTTATTCTTACGAAATTTAAACATTAGTAACCAAAATTCAAGCTAACTTATATTTTGCACAGACTTCACTTTAATTTTAACTTCAGGTCTTTGTTGGTACATAAGCGAGCTTTACAGTGTAATAAAGCGGCTTATGTTAAAATAGTCTATTTTGATTAGTGATGTTCCGTTCCTGCCCTCCAATATCAAGCTCCGGAGCTCCAGCCATTTAAAGCAGAGAGAGCTCTGCCAATTAAATGAGCTATTTTAAGCTTGAAATGCATTTAAATTTACTCTATTTGCATTTTAATAACTGTTTCTAGCGTTTAAAAAAAATTTGCAAAAAAATTTTGACAAAATAATATATGGGCTTACTCTTTAATTATTCATGAAATTAGTCCAAAAATAGGGCGAAGCTCCGGAGTTTGGGGGTTGCTCCGAAGTTGCGAAAAACGGAGCTTCGCTCCGAAGCTCCGAGCAACATCTCTCATTCTGACAAAATTCCACCTGTGTGAATTCCACCTCTGACAAAATTCCACCTTCCATTCTGTCGATAGAACATCTGTTGTACACCGGAAGATCCTCAAAGTGAAATGCAATTTAAAAAAATCTCGATAATCTTTACTAGCCTTTAAACACCGATCACAAGGTAGTTTATAAAACAAATCAGAGTGCAAAACTTGTAGTAATGTTATAGAATAATAATAATATTACAATCAAATGAAACATAAACCCAAATATTATATTATTTTGTACAATACGCAATAAACAAAATGAAAGACGTGGTATTAATTTGTATAGTCAAATGGAGTCAAACTTATCAATTTGCACGTATGTCAATAATTGCAACAAGGCCTTCAGTTAAATAATCATACGCTTTGCCTGCCCCCCTTCTTAAAAAATCTAAGAGACTGCCCACTTGTGACCATACATGGGCAAGTTTGTCCGGCGGGGGGGGGGGGTTAAACCCCAAATTAGGGGGGGGGGGGTTAAAATCCGAGAAACGCAAAATACCCATATCGTTTTTTTTATGGAGTGCATTTTACCCATATCGTTTTTCGATTTTGAAGGAAAAATAGGTTAAAAACACTAATTTTAGGTCAAAAAGCCTTTTTTATTGCATTTTTGAGCTTTTTATTGCTTAAAACATTCATTTTGACCTCAAAACTAAGTTTGGAGGCAGTTAGAACTCATTTTAAACACATTTTTTTTCTTCATTTTTCCAAAATTGGGGGGGAGTTAACTTTTTCTCCCCCCCCCCCACTTCTGGGTGGGGGGGGGGGTTAAACCCCACTTCTCAGAATTTGGGGGAGGGGTTAACCCCCTCAACCCCCCCCGTGCCCATGTATGCTTGTGACACTGACGCATGACTTTTGACTTAGAGGTCACCTCCTAAGGTGAATTTTTAAAGACATTTATTTATATGCGCCAAGTCAAAACAAAAGGATGAAAATTCTAGGGAGATTATTTTTAAATAAGCCGTGGTTTTTTTTTTTAAACACTTTGCTTATTTAAAATGAATCCTCAGAAATCTGGAAAAATTCAGATTATGTTTACTTTTTTGGTAATGATTTTTAAAAAAAGTGTGAAACTATTTCCGTGCACAAACTACCATAGGTTGGCAGCCTCCCGGTCTTGGGAGATATTCCTGGAAATTTTTTTTTTTGGGTATCTTGCAAAAAACCCAATATTTAGTGTTTTTATTAATAAGATCTACCTAATTTTAAGAGGTGAGGCATCCGCGAACCGAGATATCCCAGATTGTTAGTTATGGGTGTCTAGTTTAGAATATTTTCCGGAGGGAAAATAACTCTCTACCTCCTTTTCCTCCGCCTACATATCAGAAGTAGCATCGATCGGTTCGGTATATAATTTTACTTTTTAATTCATAATAATAATTGTTGATATTATGATAGTATACAAAGCATAGGTGGGCACGAGTAGGAGGGTGGATAGGGATTATACCCACCCCCCTCCCCCCAAAAAAATAAGATGAGAGTACCCCCGACCCCGACATCTCCGAAAATTTGGGGTGTAAGAATTTGGAATACTAAAATCGCAAATATTGGGTATTTGGAGTATAGGTAGCAGGTACCTCAAATTTTTTTAAACAATCTACCCCCCTCACTGCGTTGAGAAGGGGAGAGGGGGGGGGGTTCGGGTATACCCCTAAAATCCGAGAGGCTGCTCACCTATGATATAAATCTTCGGACTCCGACTGCAAACGTTAACGAAAATTATTACAAACACAAAAGATATATAATTAATTATATGCATAATAAAACTAAAAATGCACCAACTATGTTTATCATATTTCTTAGGACATAATAGAGACCAAAAAACAAAAAAAGTGATGGCTGAGTTAAGAGATAATTAATGCATATAAAACCCAGAGATATAAGGGTAGAATTTATTACAAACAGTGCAATTTTCGACAACCAGCATAGGTGCTTCCGGTTTCAAAGCTCAAATTTTAAATTCGTATATAAGACCAAATATTAACAAAGTTTTAATCCTCAACCAATTTCGACCCTATTTGCATTGAAAATAAAATAAGCTTCTACAATCTAGGTCGAGCCCAGCCTCAAATTTTTAAATCAAGGATAAAAATCTAATCAAGAAAACCCGTGATCTTGGTAAACTATCTGGTCAAAACACGTATTTTTTGGCTTCGAACCATACATGGACACCGAGGGCGGGGGGGGGGGGGAGGAGGGGGTTGGGGGGATTAACCCCCCAAATTCTGAGAAGGGGGGTGTAGCCCTCCCCCATTTAAAAAAAGGGGGGGAGAGAAAAGGTTAACCCCCAAATTTTGGAAAAATGACGAAAAAATGTCTTTAAAAATGACTTCTAAACTTAAGTTTTGAGGTCAAAATGAATGTTTTAAACAGTAAAAAACTCAAAAATGCAATAAAAAGGACTTTTTGATCTAAAATTAGCGTTATTTTACCTATTTTTTTCTTTAAAACCGACAAACGATATGGGTAAAATGCACATGCACTCCAAAAAAAACGATACGGATATTTTGCGTTTCTCGGAATTTAACCCCTCTCTAATTTGGGGTTAAACCCCCCTCACTCCGGACCAACTTCCACATGTATGCAGTTGGAACAGTCATTTTTTTAAGCGAACATGCACGTTTTACGAGTGCAAAAAATAGCCTTTGGAGAAATTAAAAAAAAAAACTTTTTTTAAAAATTTTTGGGAGCATGAATGGAAGCCGAAATTACTGAGGAAACTTTTAATGGGCAGCCAAAAATTTCCAAAACCCTTGGAAACAGTTTTAAAAATATTTATATAAATGCAAAATACAAAATAAAAGGAAGAACTCATAGGTGGGCAGCCTCTCGGATTTTGGGGGGGGTATAGGAGGGGGGGTCAAATTTTAGGGGGGGTGTCCAGCAAGACCCAAATTGGGAGGGGGGGGGGTACTCAATATTTCGCGCGCTGCCTTAAAATGAGCTTAAAACGCGTAAAAAAATGTAAAACAAGCTTATAAATGCTTTAAAACTGTGTAAGATTAAAATAAGACCTTATTGCAACTTATAAATTTTATTTTTTTAATTCTTTTAATAATAATGTGCAAGGGCGCAGTCAGGATTTCATGTCAGGGGCGTCGGTCTGGGGGGGGGGAAAAGAAAAAGTGTTGTCAAAGCGGCGCGAAGCGCCGCGGCCTACGCCGCGTAGCGCCAGCCGACGCGAAGCGTTGGCCGGGGGATCTGGGGGGTGTCCCCCCAGCCGCCGGAGGCGAAAATTTTTTAAAATATATGCTAAAAACGGCTTAAAAATCGTCTCCTGGTGATCGCGTGAACATACATTTTACTTTTGTTTTTTTACCTAATTTCTACATAATTTTCTGTGATCTTAAAAATTCAGTCAGGGGGGTTCGGGGGGAACAATGCCCCCTGGAGGAGAAAATTTATAATTTGAGGCGCTAAAATACACTAGAAATTTTAATTCCAAATGATACTAATTACAAAATTTAAGGTTTTTTATAGCTATACTATACATTTATAACATGTGTTTAAAACGTTAAAAAAAGGATAATAGTGTTTATAGTAGTTTTATTAAACATGTATGCCTAACTACTGAATTAGATAATCGAATTTCAATTGAAAAACTAAGATAAATTGCCAATTTAAACTGCCCGCGTAGCGGGGGAATTTAAAGGTAATAAAAGGTAATGAACGGGGAAATAAGGTAATAAACACTCCGCGCGAAGCGCGGAAAAATTTTTTAGTCCTTTTATAACACTTAAAAATTTTTCTTTGGGAGGCGAATTTGGGGGGGGGGGTGTCCCCGACTACCCCAAATTTAAGGGGGGGTGTCAGCAAAATCCGAAATTTTGGGGGGTATAACCCCCCCCCCAACCCCCCCCCCTGCCCACCTATGGAAGAACTATTTTGTCCAGATAAAACATTTCAGGAAGCACATTGTATATCATGTATAATTCAGTTTAATAAAGAACAGTATGTCATTAGCATATAAAGTAAAGTGCAAATATTCAGTCTGTAACGTTTTTTAATACATTAACATAGGATTTAGCGAGGTCAATTATGAATAAGGGATGGTTAAACAGAGGAAGAGAACGAATAAGGATTTTAGAGGACAGTAGTGCGAAGAAACTTGGATCAATATTTAAGAAATTCGCAACCGCCGAAAAATTCCGAACATTTGGAGCTGCAAAAGCTTCACCTTGATTAGGAAGAACTTCACTCGTTTGGTCCTTCCGATTACATTTCAATGAATTTTTCGGAAAAACAATTTCCAATCCAAAAAAATTCCCATTTTAAAACTGTAAATTCTCCCTCTCCTTTTTGGATCCAAGTTCCTCAAAGCATCGCAATGTAAAACAAGGACGATTGATTTTCATTTTGAGTATGGAAACTAAATCAGCTGCGCCGTGTTGAGTAAATTTACGTTATTCACTTCACAAAGAAGATGGAATTTTAAATAAAAATAAGGCAGATATTTTTTCCCAGTAAATCATCAATCCAATCAAAGGTCAAAATGTATAACTATATTTACATCTTTGAAGAGCAGTGGGCAGTTTATTAAGACAAAAAGTATTGCAATTCGCAAGAGATATTTTCTGTGCAGGACATTGGAAGTTGGATGTACTTATTTTGGCAGCAGGTTAATTAACGCAATACACATGATGGCTTTCGTTTCGATCCAT
>JASAMX010025417.1:0-20113 GCA_030248175.1 Microlaimidae sp. YZB2_3
TCTTCTGGTACTTTCACCAAAAATAAATAAAATTTAGATACATGATCTACCAAATGTACAAGCACAATTCATTTTTCCTATCTCACATCTAGTCCATAGGCCTACGTTTAGTCCGATCACCTTACCGTAGGAGGAAGGTTTATCTTTTGGTTGCACAACAATGTAGAAAAGATAGGCTGTACCCTTCTGTTGTGGGCTAGGCCGCAATGGCCAAACATGGTAAGGGTCTGGAGCCCCCTCAGCGCGGCAGGCCACCATGCACCCAACAGATGGGGTGGCAATTACCTCACTAAGGTGGCAATAGCGGTTTTGGTAGACCAAATCAACCACTATCATCAAAGTGGCGTAATCCCCATTGTAGGTTATCGAGGGGGACATACGACGTTTAATAAGTAAGATAAATATGAGGCGACGTAATAAAATCTTTTAAACGAATGAACTCGAAATGTGTGAACACTGCCTGCAGTGAACACTAGCGGTAAAGGTTGCCATTATCGTTATTGATGTTGGACCAAGCGTGTTCAACCATGGGGGTGAAATTGTTTTCGGCCCTCCTGTCCTGTCTTAGCGCCTGCCCTTCGCATAAACTGCGTAGGGGAGATAAGTTTTAGGTAATGCACACCCTGGTCAAAACCCATTGTTCTAAACGGAAGGAATCCCCTGCGCATCAAAGGACACCGCGCGCATAAAGGGACGCGGGCATTTATGTCTAATAACGCGCCGCGCCTTTCTAATAACCGCCCCGCGCGGCATTCTTTTAGCCATATTCCCACCTTCATTTTGAAGACCTGTTTTGCCGCTGCTCCTCCAACAAACTATCCCATGGATCAAAACATATATGACGTGATCACTAATACTATATGACATTTTAAAGCTAAAAAAATTCTGAGGTGCAACACCAACAACAACATTATCCTAATAGTCGACGCGATAGATTAAAAAAGTTTGCGTAATTTAAAAGCTTTCGTTATTAAAAAAATATAAAATAAAAACGAAAATTTAAGGCAAAATTATCAGCAAGAAAGAGTGAGTCTAACCAGTCAACGGCTGTGATATTTCATGCGCGGGATTCCAAGATCAGTAACAGTTACCAGCAATCCGATTTCCATGGCAAAACTACGTTTTTATGTCACACGAAAATCCATGCCAATGATATTCAATGCTTTACTCGGTAAACTGCGATTAAGATTTTTATTCTATTTATATTCCATAGGATATTAACGAAAAACTGTTCCGAAATGCTCTAAAAAATTGAATATAAAAATGAAAAAATTTGTGATCACCTTTTCCCACGGCCAACCCTTCGTCCCACGGTGATAATAGACTAGTTCGGAATAAGCGTCTTTTACTGTAGGAGGGAGGGTACAAAAAGAAAAAAATAAAATTCAAAAAATCTTAGCTTTCTTAGTTTCTTAAGTTTAAACCTATATTTCATATAAATTGCTAGACGATGATATGTTTCACTACGTTGAAGTGCTGTAATATATCAGTTTGTGCTAAATAAATTTTTGTTTTTTAATTAAACGTCACAATAGTTTGAAATCACCACTAAAATAGTATTTTCCTGAACAGTGATTTAGAATTAGTAAAAATAAAGATGAAATTTATGCTTTTAAACTCATTTTAAACCTACACAGGTTTTTTTTAATGTTTTGCTTGTAAAACTATTCAAAATTTAAAAATTAATTTTAAAAAGTCCATTCCAAACTTTTAAATTAAGGATTTTCTGTAATTGATACATTAAAAAATTGGAAATCAAGCGCGCCAGCAGCGCCGTCCCTACGAAACGGCAAAAAACTAAAAATCCCCAAAAACTGCTTTTGCTTTTGCAATATTTAAAAAGTATTTAAGAAATTTTGAAGAGAAGGGGTCGAGATTTTGAACCAATAAATATTTGAAATATTTTAAACCGTAAAATGTACTAGTCGCTCGCTGTTTCTTAATTTTCCCTCTACATATGATTGGCGTTAGTAGTTATTGTACCCTCTTCCTAACACTAAAAAACCCTTATTCCAAACTAGTCTATACGCATCTGACCATCGGTATGTAAATTTTACCTCGGTAACTCTGCGTATTACCTAGGTCATGGCGTAATACTGGGTGCCTGTCCAAAATTTATATAATTCTTACCGTATACTGAATCCGCACTAGCTTTTAGCAATTTATTTTATTCCTTCACTGGCTCTTTTTCTCACTAAGTCTAGCGATATCTATTTCAAGTCTAAATTTACTCTCCGTTTTTTCCTTCTCCTGTGTTGAATTCCCACGGAGCAAAATACTACACGGATATCGCTAATTTTAACCGGAATTGGAGTTTCCTTATAAACCAACGTGAAAATTTATATATATATTTTTAAAATTTTAAAAATATTAATTTTTTATTTCGCCAAGTACCCAATTTCTTTAATCTAACAATGAGCTACAGATTGGACAGCGACATTCCAATGCCTTATATAAATTTCCGAAGAAAAAATTACACGACCGATCAGAAAAAAGAAATCGAGAGGAAAATCGACAATGCAATCAGTAAGAAAAGCAAACAGGTGTCATGTGTTTTTACATTAATAAGAAAAAACTTGCGTGCAAAAAAATTTGTTTTAGATACTTTTGCTGAGGATGATTTTAAGTTCGGGCCAAAACGTTCAAGTTTTATTAATAATTTATTTTAAATCTCTCAGTTTTATTATCATTGCTACATTTAAGTTTCTATTCCCCAGAAATAGATCAATAACTAAAATGTTCCATGGTCATCATTTATATTGTAGATTTTTTTTTATTCTAAATATACGTAAGTTGCATAACACGTCAACAAAAATTTTTATTTTTGACAGTCAACTTCAACACTTTCTTAGACAGAAGAAGACACTTTAGACTTGTCATGGACACCCATGACAAGTCAAATGACTTAATTTATTAGCTTAACAAAAAGTTTAAGAAAAATTATAACAATTTTCATTTTTTATTTGGAGAAAACGTTTTAAAAAAAAACTAAATTATGAAAATAAATAGCAACAAATTACTATACTAAAGTCAAAATCCTTCAGGCTGCAATTAAGGGCGTAACCGCTCGCCGTCAGGAAGAAAAAAGGAATGAACGCGCGAGAATAAAAATAATTAAAAAAAGGGTCAGTGGTGATGTAACCAATTATTATTACGTTGCGTCAGGTGTTTCTCTCCACGTGATATTTTCTCGAAGAACGAGTGGTTACTTTACCACCTACCTATTTTCACCCTGATAGTATTCATCTTTAATTAAACTTAAAAATTATTTTTATTTAAATATAAGACTTAAAACACCTTATACAAAGGTTGTTTAGTTGCATATTGAGACGCGTGAAAACCATGACACAGCGATATAAAAAAGACGGTTTGGTTCGTAAGTAACTGCTTGGCGCCGTCCAGACGACAGGATCTCGTTTCGTTATTAAAAAAACATTTGCAACTCGATATATTCGGCGATTGTGCCAGGAATTTCGGAGAAAAACGGGGTGGATCTGTTACGTGTCCCAAGATTGCGAAAAACGTTCGGCTTATGTCCAAAAAAATAGTTGCCAACCTTTCTAAAAATTAATTTTTTTAAACTAACCAACAAAAAATAAAATTTATTTAAAATTTCTAAGATAAATTTTAGCAAGTAACAAGCCCAAACAATCACAAAGTAAATTAAGCCAATAAATGTGATTTTTTTCTCGTTAAACCCATTATTTAGTAAGCAGTTATAATCATGTAATTATAGATATCTTTTTTTTTCAAGCTTATATAAATACACAATTTTTGTGGCTGATTACGAATAAAAAAGCAATTAATTGAAGAAAAAGCCAGAAAACAACTAGAACAAATGACGCATTTTACCACAACCTGTTCTGTTACAAACATTTGACAAAAATAAAAAAAAAAACAAAGTTTTATTCGCATTTTAGATTGCACTGTATGTTGAGGTAAATACCTCGTTATTGTATCCAAAATAAATCAAGTTTATATTGGTCAAAAAAATTTAACCAGGTTAAAAAATGCTAAGAAAATAAACCGAGAAAAATGGCGATATTATCTTAGACTAAATTTTTAAATGATCAGAATGTTAGCCTTTTTGTAATTATTTTTTTAAATAAAATTCCTAATAAATCAATAAATCATAAAAGTAGGACTAAATCAAAAATCAATCAATCTTTATTTTGCCATGTAAATACAATGACAGGGGAGATACAAAAGCTAGTATAAATACTGCACTTAGACTTGTATCTTTTCTTAATTTCTTAACGGGCAAAGATTGTTTTACAAAAATGTTTTTTTTTGGAAATGAGCCCTTTGAAGGATTGTTACCGATTACTTCATGAAGAAGTTTATCGATTTTATCTTGCATTTGAAAACTCTGAATGCAAAGGTGTTGTTTAACTGAGAACAATGAACAGTTTTTACACATAATACATCGTAATAACAAGTATTATTAGGTGAATTTATGCACATTTGTAATCGTCTGTTTTTTGTTGATGTCTCTGTTGATTTGACTGTTCTTGTTGTGCTTTTGCGTTCTATATGAGTTGTGTGCATAGGTGGGCAGCCTCCCGTATTTCGGGGGAGAGGTATACACGCTCCCTAAATTGGAGGGATATCTCAAAAAATTGAGACCTCAAATATTGCATTTTTAGCGTTTTTAGTAGTGGGACCTCTCAAAAATTTAGGGGGAGGGTGTTGTCCGGGGTACCCCAAAATTTTAATGAGTGTCGGCAGTATTCGGGATTGTTGAAGGTATAACCCTCCGCTCCCACCCAACGTCCCCCCCTTCTACCCAACTATGGTTTTGTGTCTGTGTTAAAGTTGTAAAAATTTACTTTTACTTTTACTTAAAGTAATAAAAGTAACGAATTTTGGATTACTTTTACTTTTACTTTTACTCGACTTTTGAAATTTTAATTACTTTTACTTTTACTCTTACTCGACTTTTAAAATTTCAAATACTTTTACTTTTACTCTTACTCGGATTTTCCACTGTAAATACTTAAATTAATTTAAGTAAAATTTAAGTAATTTCAATGGTTAGATTGCCTATGGGCTTGCTAAAGCGAATGGCGGAAGACAATTTTTAAAGCCGCTAAAACGCTAAAACCATTTATTTTGACCAAAAAACTTATTAAAATGAGTTTTTATACGTAAAATTAACAAAAAAAACTTTAGAACGGAGCTTTGGAGCTTCAAAAACCGGTGTTTTGCTTCGTTTCAAAATTACTTTTATTATATTTTTAGTCTTACTTTTACTTAAAAAAATAGGTCTTACTTTTACCTTTACTTAAATAAAATTTTGATCATTACTTTTACTTTTACTTTACTTAAATTAAAAAATCACAAATTACTTTTACGCTTAGTTTACTTAAATTAAAATTTTTCAAATTACTTTTACTTTTACTTAAAATAATTCAAAATCAATACTTTTTACAACACTAGCTGTGTCAAGGATACCAGATAGCATTTGACTTTAGTCAAGGATTTTCAATGTTTTTTGCGGAAAATAAACAAAACAAATTAAAATCAAAAAAAACAAACGATTTTTTCTTCGGTCTTGTAGATAGTAAATATTCTAGTTTTAAAAAAGCTATAAAATCTCATGAATTGACAACTGGGTGCACAATAAACTAACTAACTATAAATGTAATGCTTAGCTTGAATTTAAGTATGTTTTAAGTTACTCTATTTGCATTTTTAGAAATATTTTTAACCTTTTTAATAAGTTGTAAAAAGCTTAGCTTACAAAAATGTGAAGGCGAAATACCCTATGCTTATTGCATCACTTTTAAATTTACAATAGGGCGGAGCTTCGGAGTTTCGTAAGTACATAGGATCTATTAAAAGTAAAAGTTCCGGAGCATTGAAGTTTGGAACTTCGAAGATTATCAGCAATTTGAAAGCGTTTCGATCGTTAAACAACATTTTACCCAGGATATATCACGGAAAAGATCGGAGGAAGAATTGAGTTAAACGTTGTGCCTATTGTTTTAAAACGTTCCTTGTATGCTGGAATCTTGCCAAAATCTTCTTTTATCGCATTGGACGATTTTCCCACAATAGCAGCTCTTGGTTCTTATATAAAAAAATTGACAGCTGAACCGAGACGGTACAAAAAACACTTGGAGTGGAAAATGCACTACGCTCAGGAATCTAGGTATGAATTGTTGGAGATATTTACCCCAAATACGAAAAAATATTTAGGTGTTATTTGATATGAATTCAATGCCGAAAAGTTTTATGCATAAACGATTTTACTAAAAAGTCTGGTGCACAGTCAAATTTTTGTCTTCGACTTTGATATTTTTTTATGAAAATCTTATCCCTACCCTGAATAGCCCACAAATTTTTTTTTCATAAAAATATCTCTAGTGGTTCAGGAGATATGACCCCTTAAAAATGACGTTTTTTTCGATAATTCTGTATTTGAAAGATTACTTAATGGGTATCAAAATTTAAACTTCAAAATATGCATTTAAAGAAAGTATCTAGTTTATACTTTAGTTTGATACCTTGATTGTTAAAATTGGTGCAGTATTTGTTGAGATATATTGCGTTTTTTTGTACAAAAAACCCTCGATTTTAAATTAAATTTAATTCAAGTAGAAAGTAGCCAATTTGTTTGAGTGCATATTTTCTACCTTAAATTTTTATACCTACCACGATAGTTAAAACCCTCCCATTTGAACGGAAATTGATGAGTGTTAACATTCTTTACAGATTTTTAACGAAAGGTATTATATAGAGAAAAAAACACTTGTAAAGACAAGGGACAAAAGCCGACTTCAAGAAGCAAGGGAAAAAAAGGCAAGAAACAAGGGAAAAAAGAAACCCCCCCCAAGCGAAAAGCCGCCGTTATAAAATCACTTTTAGCCAATTAGTATTCATGAAAAAAGGAGATCTTTCATCCATTGGAGATTAATTTTTTTCCCAAGCACTACCTAAAAGTTATTCTATTAGCTCCTCCCATAACCATTCCCACAGAGCAAAACATGTATGACGTGATCACGAATACTATTATGACATTTTGAGGGTCCTTAAAATCCTGACGGGATTGAGCAATCTTTTAAGTACATAATTATTAACAAAACGCCATTTTGGGGTGTCATCTCCTGATTCATTAAAGATATTTTGATGAAAATTTTTTTTCGGCAATTGGGGGCAAGTGTAATGTTTTCACAAAAAATTATCAAAATCAAAGACAAAAAGTTTGACTGTGCACCGCACCTTTAAATAAGCTACTTACTTTACAGCTAAGTCGAACTGCGGCAACAAATTTAGTTTGTTAAAAAAAGAAATTTGGTAAAACTTTCACAAAAAATCATTTTTAAGTTTAAGGGTAACTGACTTAAAGTCGGCCAGGTCTTAACTTCGTTCTAGCTGATATTTTTGTCATGCGTTAAATTATGAAATGAACTGCTTAATGCCTGGATAGATCGTCATTTTATTTATCTGGCCATCCGCAGTTCATTTCATAACTAAACGCACAGCAAAAATAACAGCCGGTGGCTAAACTTTAGACCTGACCGAATTTAAGTCAGTCACCCAACGTATAAAGTTTATTTCAATTTTGTTTTGAGATTTAGGACTAACCTGAACATTTTTAACATTTATCGCACAGATTTTTTAAGTGCTGAATTTCTTTAAAAGGGATCGGTCTCAGCTAACCTTTTTCAGCCGTACGGTTGTCATAAAATTTTTCTGGTATATTTCCAAAACCATTTTCCTATAGTTTGTAAAAATAATGAAGTTTACACAAACGATAAGCTGATGTCTTTTCATATATTAACGGCACAATGAAATTGATAAAAAACAATCAATTTTAAAACCTGCACCACCAAAACATCCCGAACAGTACTGTTTCCGGCTATTTATGGTAAAATAAGATAAATGTCTATCATGTAGAAATAAATGTTTTAAAGTGATGTTTTTTTAAAGTTTTTTTTTAATTTGATATCCGATATTAAATTTAGAGTCCCAACAAAATATGGTTCCAGAACAAAATGTTTTTAGTTATATTGTGAAAAAAATCCTAGTGTCTATCAGGAATTTTTAATCTGTACGTTTAAAGCTTCAAGTTTAATGCACAATATAACATGACAGTGTTTCTCGTCATCGACTAATACTTCTTACACCAAAAAGCGAAATAAAAGACTAAATATTTTTTGTTTTTTTAATACAAAAACAGTTTTGTTGAAAATGCGTTTTTCAGTATAAAGGAGTAAAAAAACTAATATTTTGGCTCTTAATCGAAATTGTTAACAATATTGTTAAGCCAGTTAAGAGACTAATAGTTTTTTAAGTTATAGTCATATTTTACGTAAATTTTTAGGTTACCAGATGGATCGAGAATGGGGTTTTGCGGACTGTGTGAACGTTTGCTAAAATTTCCTGCACCTGATGATCAATCTTATGTAAATTTGGACGATTATTGGGTCAATGACGCCAAATGTGATGGTGGCCAAACTGTGGCTGGCTATTTGCGGCGAGAATAGTAGGGTATCTGACTTAATTTCGGCCAGGCCTTAATTTCGGCCACCAATTTAGGGTTTTGGAAAATTGTCTTATTTTTAAAGCACAAAACAACTAGCACAAAAGTAACTGGATGAATGTTGAATAAAGTGTTTTTGCAAAAGTTTTATATTTGTGTTGTTCTACATGATCAACATTTTAATACAAAAAGCGAATTTTTTGTGATTTTCTTAATTTTTGCTTTGTGTCTAAACTGCATCAAATGTAGAACGAAGCATTATATAACCTTAAAATAACTTCTATTTAAGGCTCAAAATTGTTAATTTTCATGTTTTAATATTTTCTTCAAAATCACTTTGCAATGCGTTTAACTAACTGCGCATTTTAAAATTTCGTTAATTTCGGCCACCTTAAAATTTAGGTGACAGAACCTGCCGTTTTTTGCCGTTTTCAAATATCATCGTACTACCGTATTTTTAAAGAATTTTGTTTGCTCGTTTGACCTTTTGACGTTTTTTAAGCCTAAAAAAATTCAAAAAATACAGGTTATTAAAACTTGTTTTTTTAAGGTTTTGACTTAATTATTTAAAGTCTTGCTAATAACTATTAAAGTTTGCAAACGGGAAAAAATTAAGTTATATGTACTAAGAACAATACCTAAGGATAAAATTGCAACCTTTAAGAAAATTTTTTGTTCATTTTGGCAATAGTTATAGCCAGTTTTTTCTAAGTGACCGAAATTAATGGCTCGCGCCTTAATTTCGGTCCTATAAAAAAGATTTTAAACCTCTACTGATATTTAAGTGTAACAAAAATTAAAAAATTTTGCACTGGAATAACAAAAATAGCTATCGTTTAATTTTTAGACCAAATCTTGGGTCGATTGGAAAAACCAGAAAAAACTTATTAAAAAAAATAAAAAAAGGTGGCCTAAATTAAGTCTGTTACTTTATATTGTTAAAAATTATTACTGCAGCGGTGTTCTTCATGTTTTTATGGTTTTTTTTAAATTTTATTGTTTTTGTGGGAAATATTTTAAAAAGGTTTAAATGATAAAATGGTGGGTAGCGTCGGTCTTGTGAATTTCTTCAAAATCGAAAAAGGTTGCGAGAAGCTAGGACTAATGAAAATCAAAGTTACCAATAAGCATATTCGTGAAAAGTTTATTATGTTTATTAGTGCATCAATAGCAGGAGAACAAAAGACTTATCAAAAGGAGTTGATTAAAAAAGCTTGTGAGTTGAAGGAGATAGTGAGAAGGATGAGGTATTACGCTGATATTTTGCTGACAGTTATCCCGTCGTGTTCAAAATCATTCTCAAAAGTATTTAAAATGGTCAAAATAGGATAAAATACAACTTAATTTAAAGTCCAGTGATAATATAAATTCTAATTTAAGCATTAAGATATTGTTTTTTCTTGTTTGAAGACAAAATTTTGTTTGAACTGAGATCCAATATAGTTTATAAATATCAATGTAGTGGCTGCAACGCCGCTTATATAGGCGAGTCAATTCGTCATTTAGGTACCCGGATCTCGGAACATATCGGAATTTCGTCTTTGACAAATCGTCTTGTTTTAGCTAATCAATCCGCAATTTTCGATCATATTTTATCGTGTTAGGACTGTTCTGTTAAGCCTAGTTTTAAGGATTTTAGCGTTTTAGTTTCTAATACTAATGCGTTCTGCAAAATTAATACTAATATTGCAAAATATTAGTATTATTGCAAAATTAATACTAATATTGCAAAATTAATACTAATACTGATACATTTTTGCTGATACTAATCTTGCAAAATTAATGTAAACTCAATGTTTTATAAAAATAAATGACAATAATTTTGGTAATATTTATGTATGGTATTTGTGTGAAACGTTACTATTGGAATCGAATTTTAATTGATTGATTATTGAAAACAATAAAATATATAAATTTTTACAACCAGACCTAATAACAAGTGTGGCGGCAGTGTACTTTTAGTTATATTAAATCCTTTTTAACCCGTTCCCATAATTACCTTTTCCTCGGTTACAACCGTAAAACGTTTGTGCGACCTAATGTCATACTTCCGTCATACCTAATTTTTTGCGCTAATAGTGCTCAGTAAGCGAGCAAATTGAAATGGTTAAAGCAATATGCAGATTTTTGTCACGGATACAGTGTATTAGGTAGGATATTTCATTTTGTAAAAATTTGCATGTTGCTACCGTACAGCTTTAACCATTTCAATTTGTTCGCTCACTGGGCACTACTCGCGCACAAAAAATATGTATGACGGAAATAACACCTAGGTCAGGCTTACGGTGGTAAGGTTTACGTACGACATTTTCGTCATACGAAAATACCACCACCGTGAGACGAAGGTTTTATCTTTGTCGTACGAAGGTTTAACGCTTGTAGCGGGGAAAAGGCCTTCACGAGAACGGGTTAAAGCAGTTAAAATTTGATTTGTTAAATAAGATATCTCCATTGAAGCTATATAGCTTTCAAATAAACCATCCAATTTAAAAAAAAAGAAAATTTAATTTCTGAAGTTGTTAAAAAACAAATAGAAAATTTTAATGGAATTAATTTTTGTATCTGCAAGGTCTGGATTGATATTCTAAAAAAAAAACAAAAAAACTGCGGAGCGGAGGGTGCGTTAAGTTAGGATGCGTTTATACTCATGACAAAACGTCCTTTGGACAAAGGACAAATACAGCGTATAAACGTATGTAAAAACGTCCTTTGGACTTTGTCCAAAGGACGTTTTGTCATAAGTATGAACGCACCCTTAAGGCTGGTTCATACTTATGTAAAAAGTCCAAAGGACGTTTTTACATAAGTATGAACCAGCCAAACGTATAAACGTAGCGTATAAACGTATGTAAAATCGTCCTTTGGACTTTGTCCAAAGGACGTTTTTACATAAGTATGAACCAGCCTTTAGCCTCTCGTATCAGCTTCTCGTAACGCGCTCCCAGCCTCTCGTAAGGAAAAAGACAAATATCTCGCCAATATTGGAGTAAATTTAAAACTGAAAGTATGTATGGATAAAAGAGAATGAAAGAGAATTTGAATATGAATAAAAGAGAATTTGATTCGTACTAAATCATGAATTAATTGAAAGTATTAGGCGAGATATAATGATTTGAATTTTTTCGTCAGCCTCTTATAAGAGGCCCGCGTTTTCTTACGAGAAGCCCTTTTTTTTAGTTTTTGCCAAATATATGTAATATCTTCGTATTTCTTCAATTTTACGCAAAAAATCCATTAGTTTTTATCATATTTAAATTCTTGGTAGTATTCTAATGTTTTTAAAATCAATTAAAATCCTAATTCTTCTATTAAGATATTGACTTCATTTTCTTAAAACAAAAACATAATAAAAAAATCCGGACAAAAATTTTATATTGTTTTTTTACCTTTATATAAAAAAAAGTGGTAATATATTCAACTGAAAAACACGGAAGCTATAAACTTATTCATTATAATTATATCTATTAGTGGAGTTTATATTATTTAGTACAAAAACAAAAATAGTTACATAATAGAGTACATTTTATTTGAAAAACTTGTGTTTTTCTTTGATCGCGTTACATAATTTATTATTCTTTAATTTATTTATATAGCTGAAAATCTTATCTTTTCAGCTAAATTTGGATACAATTTATATTAACAAAAAATATTTTATTAATTATTGAATTTTTGCAATAATGAAAAATTTTGGGTAAAATCAAACGACTTGGATTTGTTTTGTGCTCTGTTAAGCCCGGTTCACACTGCTGCGATAGGCGACAGGCGATAGGAGAAAGGCGATAGGTGAAAGGCGACAGGTGATAGGCGATAGTGTCGTTCAGTTCACACTGAAAGAAAATTGCGATAGGCGATAGTGTATTGTTTTAATTTTAAACAGTGTTTAAAAGTTGTGCTAGCTTTTAATTTTAAAAAAATCTCACATTCAGCCGCAATTTTGGATGATATTACAGCATAAAATTTAGTTATTTTAAAACGACGACAAAAAAAAATGAAAATCAGCCATAATGGGTTGTCTTATCAACCAAACAGAGTTTAAAACGGAGAATATTATTCTTTATCAAGTATTTTAAACAGATTTCAAGCTTCCAAAATGATATCGCTTGTTTAAAAAACGGAACTCCGGCACGGCAGCCATTTAGAGCAGAAAAAGCTCCGAAATTCCGGAGCTTCCTCCGCTCTAAATGACTGAAGCTTCGGAGGATGATATTGGAGGGTAGAAACATCACTAATCTAAGCACATGACCTTTTTGTTTATGTTTCCAATTACGGTATATTTTTCAAGGCCAGGGGCCTATTTCATAAAAATTGCCTGTAATTAATTTAAATCTGTAAATTAATAAACGCATATTTTTCTTTTGTATTTTTTTAAAAAAAGTATATTAATAAACTTGCGTTCAGAATCTAAGAAATTACAAATTTATAAATTCCGTAAATTTAAAGGTTATGCATGTATTTTTTAATTAATAGAATGAAAAGAAATTAAACGCGTTTATTAATTTACAATTACAAAAACCTTTATGAAATAGGCCCCAGGCACTGTTTTTTTTTAAATTATAAGCATTCGATTTTTTTGTAAATGTCTATCTTTGTTTTTAAATGTCAATTTTTTCTTTGTAACTTTGAAAATCGGCTGAATAAAATTTTTAAAATTTTTAAATTTTTATAAAAATTTATTTAAACCTTATTTAAAAAAACTGCCGGTTAAACTGATGAAAGTTAAAATTCATTTTGAAGACATAATTTTTAACAAAGATTAAAAACTGTATTTTAACAAGAATACATGAAAATTAATTAATAAAGAAAAGAAGAATGAGAAATGAAGAACAAATTATACGGGCTATGTGTGGATCCACCCTAAATGCATACGTATGCATAATTTTTTTTTAGTTTTATGCATACGTATGCATTTTTCCGCAAAGTATATGCATACGTATGCATTTTTTTAAAACTTTTATGCATACGTATGCATTTTTTTCCAACTTTTATGCATACGTATGCATAAAAATAACAACGTATGCATATAAATGCATAAAAATAAAAACGTATGCATATAAATTGCAAAATATGCATACGTATGCATATTTTGCAAATTAAATGCATACGTATGCATTTTTCCGGAAAGTATATGCATACGTATGCATTTTTTTGCTATTTTTATGAATACGTATGCATAAAAGTTGGAAAAAAATGCATACGTATGCATAAAAGTTTTAAAAAAATGAATACGTATGCATATACTTTGCGGAAAAATGCATACGTATGCATAAAACTAAAAAAAATTATGCATACGTATGCATATACAAATATGCATACGTATGCATTTAGGTTGGATCCACACATAGCCCGTATAATTTGTTCTTCATTTCTCATTCTTCTTTTTTTTATTAATTAATTTTTATGTATTCTTGATTTTAATAATTATTTATCAAATTACTTAATCTGGAATCTAAATGCAATTTTTTTAGAGCTAAACTTGGTTAATTTTTGTATATTTTGTGAAAAGGTGGAATTAAAACAAACTCTGCGTTCTTATTTGTTTTTAAAAAAAACGTCATTACCGCACAGTTTTAATTGGTCCCCTCATGTCTGCATTCTAATTTTCAGCGTCAGCCAGATATAATTCAACCATAGGCTATTTAGATCTCATCAATGTTTATAAAAAAATTTATTTAAATGTTCTTTTTTTAGTTTTATTATAAATTGCGGGTCGCTTTTGAACTAAAATTAGCAAATACCCATCGAAATTAATATTTTCACGCAAATTTATCCATATTTAAAAAAACCAACCAAACGCATCAAAAAACAAAAAATGTTGTGTGTATTTAAGTTCAATTCAAGGAAGCGTTATTTCTATACATAAACTTGTTAATTTACGAATTTCGCACGTAATATGCTAAAACTGCTTGTGTTTTGGCTGTCGCCTATCGCAAAATTGCGATAAGATTAGAACTTTGATCCAACCACTATCGCCTGTCGCCAGTCGCCTATCGCAAGTTACTATCGCCTATCGCAGCAGTGTGAACTGACAGGAGCCTATCGCCTATCGCCTGTCGCCTATCGCCTGTCGCCTATCGCTGCAGTGTGAACCGGGCTTTATTGTTAGTATGTTGCAATTTTGTAAAATAGAGGATATTCTTGCAAAAAAGGTAGAATTTAAAATTTTAAACCAATACAAATTTATTTGGAGAACATTTTTAATATTTAAAATAAAAAAAAAAAAAACTTAAATTCGAAATTACCAATTGCACTTAACTGGATTTGAAATCGGGCTATATACATTGTTCCTAACCACATGACCATTTACCCATGGTTGTGATCTGCTTTAAAACTGGTTTATAAACATTGTCAAATGTTTTAACCGTATATAATAATAGCATTTTTAAGCTAAAAAGCTGTTTCACTAAGCTATTTTCCAAATTCACTAAGCCTAAGCCGAAAATAAAAATCCCTAAAACCTATACCTAAGCCTAAGCGAAGCCTAAAAAAACATCAAAAAATTTTCCGACGGCTCCAAGCTCCCTACTTTTGGCTCTAAAGACCCCGTACCTCTCAGAGCTCGAAAAAAATCACTATATTAAATCACATTTTTTCTCCTATTTTTATGTTATAAATTTTTGTTAAAACTAGAGTAAAGCTAAATTAAATCTGATTGACGATTCAACACACGTGACTGAGTGGCCAAACAAAATTTATTAAAAAAAACACGGAATAAAATGTAATGTTTTCAAAAATAAAATAATAGTCTTATTTATTCTGTAATATTTTTACGCTTTATAATAAAACTATATTCCAGTGCGTCTTTGATAATTTTCATTCTAAAGATTTCTAAAGTGTTTTGAGACAAAAAAATAATGGTGTAGATGTAGAAATTTTTGAATTGAATATTGGTTTACGAATGAAAAGTAAATTATTTTGTAAAAAAATATATAAAAAAATACATTTAAATACAAAAAAGAACTTTCTTACATAAAAACACAATAAAACTAAGAAACGCTCATTATTAAAGTGAAAATTACAGGGGGGCGAAAATATAATAAGGGGGGGGGCGAAAATATCATGGCTCAGCCTATGAGGAAATCGCCGGGGGGCGAAAATATAATGGCTCCAATCTATGATAGAATCGCCGGGGGGCGAAAATATCATGACACTGCGCTATGAGGAAATCGCCGGCCGGCGATAAATAGGGGGGCAAAAACATCATGCGACATCGGCATTCTTCAAGTATAACCCAATTTTACCGCGGGAAAGCTGGCATGCTTTCGCGCATGTCTTCCCGCCGGCTTTCCCGCTGGCTTTCGCTTTTATGCGGTTTTTAAGCAAAAATGACAATAGTTATCCATGAAAATAGCTAAAACTAATGAAATATGAATTTTCTAATTAGTTTTGATATTAAAATAAATTTGATTTGAATTAAAATGCGTTTTTAAAAAAACACTTTAGCATGCGTTCCCGCATGTCTTCCGCCGGTCTTCCTCATAATTACTAACATTACTATAACATTATTATTACTCATATAATACTAATAACTTTTAAATAAAAGTAATGTAGTCAATGAAGTGAATAAACAAAAAGCCATAAAACTACACGGCAGTTACTGCAAATTTGAAACAATGTCTAAAATTCTTAAAATTGTTTCAAAAATACCTGCTGTGGGCGTTCGGAACGCAGTATTAGATTTTGATTTTCAATTGCAGACGCACAATTTAAATTTAATTCTAGTAGGCATCCCTGGAGACCTCCATGTTTTTAGGATATCTATTGGCTTGGCTATTATGGAAAAAATACAAAACCATTATTAGACGGCTGGATATTTTAGGAGGTGGAAAGATATATACACAAATCAACCAAGTATGATTATTTGTTTGGCTTGATGTGTAGTACTATTGTTTATTAAAATTATTGTACTTTTTTCAATAACATTAGGAAAGCTAAATAGCGAGAAATATGCATAATATCAGACCTGTGCACGGTCTGAAAATGTCCCCCGCTTTATTGGAGGATTTGCCCCCCTCGTTTTAATTGCTCCCCCCGTCCAAAAATGAAAAAAATATCCAAAAATTATTGTGCCATTTTTTTGCCTATTACGGTGCCATCATCCCGAATTTTTTGCAGTTTTTAGCCTATTTCAAATGCGTTTTAAGCCATTTTATACCTATTTTTACCTTATTTTCGCTTTGTTTTTGTCCATTTATTCCCTTTTTCCCTCTCTTTTTTTCTCTTTTTTTTCTTCTCCCCTGCTTGCCCTCGTTTTCGCAAATTGCCCCCTCCAAATAAAACCCGCGGGGGGCACTGCACAGGTCTGTAATATGGAATTTGACCGCTGAGCAAAGCGAAGTAGAAAATTTTTTTGCTTTTTGGGAGTCAATTTGTCAATACCACAACTATTTTAGATTCTGGCATCGAGCGATTAGCGAAGCGCTAGAAAATTTCTATTTTTAGCCTCTGAAAATTCCCAAATTTTATTATCTGGCGACCATTTGGCGGCGGCGGCCGCCCCCCTCCCCGTCCAACCACTATCCTTATTTTCCCCGCGTTTTACCATTTGGGGGGAGGGAGGGTGGGCGGTCGCCCCCCGCCTCGCCCCTGGTACGTGGGGGAAATAGTGCGAAATTTGGTTGTTAGCCATAAATATAGCCTCGATATTACAAAAAAATTTCTTTGCTAGCGTTGTAAATAGTAAATGCATGGAATTCGCTACCTTCTAAGCAGCATAGTTTTATCAAACTCACTCTTTATTTTTACTAAACGGTTAAATCATCATTTTAATTAATGTTTAAGCAATTCGTGTAGCCGTCTTGAAAACCTGGGATATGGTGTATTGAAAAAATACCACTGCAAGTTTACCGCTTGCAGAACTCCTTATGTTCTTAATAAAATTAAATTAAATTCTTGCGTATATGTTTTTCTTGATTAGCTAGCTATATTTTTCGTCGAAAAACTACCCAATAGATTACTTTCAATAAAATGGGAAATATATTGTGTTAAAAACGTGCAAAGGTCTTTCCTGCAATGCAACTACCGATCTAACGGTTTCCAGGATTTTAAAAACGGCTGGTAAACCATGCGTTTTAAACAATATCTCTCCCTGGCGCTGATGTGGTGTTTGGTGACGCTGCGGAAAAAATGCTGGCAGTAATGACGTGGGCAAACACAGGGACACCAGCCCACCGGGTATGGCCCCGCGGGCGCTTTGGAACCAATGGTCCCCATGGAGCACTTGCAGTCGCAGTTGCGGTATAGGAATGACAGAACGGAGGCGGAACTGCACCAGATTCTACGTCTGCAACGGTAACGCAAACTGATTTAGGGTCGATGGGAACTTGGAGCTCTAAGTCGGGAACACAAAGCCAAAAGTAAAAATCGCTAACACCTATACCTAAGCCTAAACAACTTAAATCTAAGCCCTAGTGTCATTTTTTCTTTCAAGGGCTTCAAAATGCCGATCTTTTCGCAAGTATTCTCCAAGTTCCTAAAAATTTCCGACTGCTCTAGGTTTACTACTTACGACTGAAAAGATTCCCTACCTACAAACCTCTACCGTTAACCTTCGAACTTTGATCCAGAGATTTGGTACAAAAGATTCTAATCTACGATCTTGGAACCCTACTTTAAAAAGGGCCATATGTTTGGTTAAACAAATTTCTGGGGTTGGGGGTATGAAGAAATTTGTTTCCAGAATCCTAAGAGATTTAAAAAAATCTTGAGAAAGACTTCACGTAAAATTGCAATTGTTGTTTTTTGTTTTATTAGAGAATAATAAGCTGGGAGTTAGAGTCCGCAAGTTGTTTGAAGAATATTTGGTCATAAGTTCTAATATGACGAATATTAAGCTCTGATATTTCAGAAGTTGGAACCTTGAACATTTTTTATTCAAATAGTATCATAAAGAGGTAACTTTAAGCCTTAAGTTGGGCAAGAAATATTTTAAGCTGAGGATTGAAAGGCCTAAGTTAGAATTTTAGAGTTAATTGTTAGAGTAAAGGGCCATAATCTGGGAGCTTAACGATTTTAATATTTTCAAGCCAAAAACGTAAAGCCAGTAGCTGCACAATCAGCCACATTTTAGAAATTTCAAGACCAAATTACGTTCCACACTTGGTAAATTGAAATTTTATAGTATTGAAACGTGCGTTACTGAGTCAAACTTTTTGTCTTTGGATTTTTAATAATTTTCTGTGCCCCAAACTTTTTTGTAATTTTTTTCAATGAAATTTTTATAAACGGATGTTTCAGGAGTTAATTTTGTCGAAATTAAACCCCTCTAACTTTTTGTAGTACCCCACCGCAAAGAAGTTTTCAATAAAGTGTATATTTTGAAATCAAAAAGTATGAAGAATCCAGATAAAAATTTTCAGAATGAGCATTTTATGTGCTAAAAATTACAAATTTTAGCTGAAAAAGATTGTACGGGGGCTTAAGAGCCACCAGCAGAAAAAAACTTGGAGCCTTCGGAATTTGTTGGGAACTTGGAGCCATAAGCAATGAGAACTTGGAGCCTTTAAGAAAAAAAAATGATTTGTGGTTAGATTTAGGTTTTGCTTAGGCTTAGGTAAACGTTTTAGCGATTTTTATTCTTTGCTCCAAGTTCCCAACTTAGGGCTCCAGGTTCCCCAACTACGGCTTCAAGTTCCAGCTCGAAGTTCCCAAGGCTCCATTGACCCCAAATCAAAAAGATTTTTACAGTGTTACGATTAAAGCTGTAACCCAAAAAACTTTTTAGAATTTTTTTTTCACTCCACGGTTGGTCAAGAAAAATGGCTTAACGCCGATATTTGCATATTATGTACATAGGACACACACTGGCTCAAAAATTATAAAATCTCAAAGTCAACAAATCCAAAGAACTTTGGACCTCTCTTTATTATTTTGAACTGCACAATAAAACACCCCTGTACGCGTTTTCCTTTTTTTTTTTGACGGAATCTTAGATATTATTCAGGGTTTTTTCGCGTTCGAATGTTTTGTGGAAACGCTTGTCCCAGGATTTCTGTTTGGAATCAATGGTCCAGTTGGTCATCATGCTCGTCTTCGTGTGATTTGGGTAAATTCTTGCGTTTTGTTGTGTGTTTTTTAGATTTAAAAAAAAATTGAAATGAATATTTACAAAGGAAAAATTTGTTTATATGAGTAAAATATTTTTTGCAAGCTACATTAAAAGCTACGTGGTCAAATATCATAAAATTAATGTGATATAGGAGTTCAATTGTAATTATTCTTTTAAAAAGTGATATGATTCAACACAGGATTTTAAGGACCCTCAAAATGTCATATAGTATTAGTGATTACGTCATATATGTTTTGCTCTGTGGGAATGGTTGTGAGAGGAGCTAATAGAATTACCTTTAGCCATTAGTGCTTGGGAAAAAATTAATTTCCAATGAATGAAAGATCTCCTTTTTTCATGAGCACTAATTGGCCAAAAGTGATTCTATAACGTTATAACTCTAAAGAATATTAACATTGAACAATTTTTGTTTAAATGGGAGGGTTTTGACTAACGTGATTTTTTTTCGAATAATTTTAGGTTCAAAAACCAGAGTAAGAAGCTGCAATGGTGAACACTGCGTCGGATCCGACACTGAAAATGAAGTCTGCAACAACGTCGGTTACTCCAGCTGCGTTAGA
>JASAMX010025418.1:0-23580 GCA_030248175.1 Microlaimidae sp. YZB2_3
TTTTTTGGGGTTTGAGTAGGTTTGCCTAATTTGGAAGAAATCTTTGGGAAATTTACACTAATAGTTTGTGTACAATTTTATATGTAGTAACAAGGTCATATTTGCCATTCAATATTCAAGGGAGTCTAATTAGTCTTTATTTTCACCATAGTTTAGCTGGGAGATTGCATCTGCGAGTAAACGCTGGTTCATACTTATGACAAAAATATTTGGACATATGTTTGGAAATTCCCAAATGTATAGCCGGGTGATCTAATTTTTTGATACATATCAATGGGAGGGCGCGCAAGGTTATTAACGGAGGTACCAGCGAGGCAGGAAATTTTTCTTGATGCATGTAATGAAAAAATATTGTATATAATATGTTAGTTTTCTCCCAATTATTGACCTCGTAGATGTGACGCGGGATGCTTCAATTTTGCGAATACGCTAATCTAGAGGGTACCAGACTTCTGAATGAAATTTCTAAACCTTTTTTGTTTAGCTGTACAGTTTGGTGTGGATTTCGGCGTTTCGTTCCTGTTGTGAACTTTGTAAGCTCCACCTTAGACCGAAATTTCAGAGCTGAGGTGACGTAGGAATTTGCGTCCTCATTATTCGGGCCAAACTCCATTTTTTTATAAACGAGGTCGAAATGTTTACCATTCATCGGATTTTGGAGTTTGAGCTATGCATTTTTAAGTTTTGTTTCCTCCCTTTTTCCTCGTGAATTATTCGCCGCACTTTAGAGAAACAGAAATGCGCCGAATAATTCACGAGGAAAAAGAAAGAAACAAAACTTAAAAATGCATAGTGATTTCAAAGCTTCCAAAATCCGATGAAATTTCTGACGATCAAGCTGTGCAGGCTATTTTGGAGGTTATTTGTAACGACAACAGCCCTCCTCGCCCAGTCGACATCTACCGAATGGGTAAACCGCTTCAAAATCGACCTCGTTTATAAAAATGGAGTTTGGCCGATCGTATGAGAAACACAAATTCCTACGCCATGCCAAAAATCTCAAGAGCTCTGATTTCAATGGGATCGGTGTAAGGTCGAGCTTTACAAAGTCACAACAGGAACAAAACGCCGAAATCCACACCAAACTGTACAGCTTAAACAAAAAAGGTAGAAAATTCTTCATTCAGAAGTCTGGTTATTACCCTAATTCTTGGCGTATTCGCAAAATTGAAGAGCATCCCATCACATCTGAGGTCAATAATTGGAAAACTGACGTACTGTTTCTGTGCGTTTTCATTACATGCATCAAGAAAAATTTCCTGCTCAGTATTACCTCCGTTAATAACCTTGCGCGCCCTCCAATTAATATATAGAAAATTCAGATCACCCACTATTACATTTGGGAATTTCCAAACATATGTCCAAAGGATGTTTTGTCATAAGTATGAACCAGCGTTTACTCGCAGGATTTTTGATGGATGCAATCTCCCAGCTATAAAATATGGTTAACGGCTTAAAACACTTAAATTAGACTCCCTTGAATATTGAATGGCAAAATATGACCTTGTTACTACATATAAAATTGTACACAAACTGCTTGATATTGACCCCAAAGATTTCTTCCAAATTAGCAATGTTACTCAAACCCGAGGACATTCATTAAAATTAGTGGTCGAAAATAGCAAAGTAAATGCGCGCCAAACATTTTTTCAAACTGCGTAATAAACGCTTGGAATAAGCTTGATAGTAATGTGTTCAATTGAAAAAACTTTAAACATTTTTAAAAAACACCTTGATTCCATAAACTTATACACTGTATTTTCCAATATGTTATATTAAATTGTATAATATTCTTATTTATTGACAATTGTTCATATTAGTGTATTGATCCTTGTATATACCATTTGAACAAATAAATAAAATACCAAATCAATCATCTTTAACCCCAAACGATTCATGACTCCCCGAAATCAAAAATGACTGACCTGATCTGTGGCCAAAAATCTATTAGGCTTTGTATAAATTTTATTTTATTTTATTTTATTCATTTTTACCGAATTCATTTTTTTAGAAAAAAATTTACTTATTCGTGTATTTTATCATGGGTGGCGCGGGAGCGCCACGGGGCGATTTAGCCCCGTGGCGCCGCGCCAACCATTATTAGAGAACGTGGGTAAATTTTTAAATTCAGAACCTTCTTCTTCTTCTTCTTCTTCTTCTTCTTCTTCTTCTTCTTCTTCTTCTTCTTCTAATTATTATTATTATTAATTCGTTTTTTTAGAAAAAAATTTACTTATTCGTGTATTTTATCATGGGTGGCGCGGGAGCGCCGCGGGGCGCGTTAGCCCCGTGGCGCCGCGCCAACCATAATTAGAGAACGTGGGTAAATTTTGAAATTCAGAACCTTCTTCTTCTTCTTCTTCTTCTTCTTCTTCTTCTTCTTCTTATTATTATTATTATTATCCCAACGCTCCATTCTTAAAAACGATATTCCTCATTCGTTACTGATTGATCAAAAATAAACATGGGCTCATTAGAAAGAAGAAGGAATTACGCAACTTTCTTAGGAAGCACTTTTTTCATTTAGGTCCTTGTTATCGATTTATTGATCAAAATAAAAAATTGAAAATTAGACAAATAAAAACTCCCAACCGCACAATAACAGCCTTTTGGCAACAATAAGGATTGTACAGAGCAGACAACCAACATCCCCTCATAAAAACCGCACAAAAATAGCAGACCGGTTTTAATTGGTGGCAGAAACGGCGCCAGTTCCCAGCGCCATCTGCTTCAACCGCGCGGAAAACGGCAAAAACAAAAGAGTACTTTTTTTTAATTCTTGCATTACTGATGACAAAATTAATTCAAAGTTTTATTTATTAAAAAATAATAATAAGCGTCGGTGGCGCGGGAGCGCCACGCGCCGCTAATCATCGGTGGTGCGGGGTGCCAACTGCAATTTAACCCACGGCACCGCGCCAACTATACTTAGACAACGTGAGTAAATTTTGTTATTCATGTTCATCATCTTATTATTATTATTATTATTTTTACTTTAAAAATTATAATTGCAATCATTGGCGCACGGCATCGCGCCAACTATATTTAGAGAACGTAGGTAAACTTTGTCTGGAGCGCATCTGCACCGCACTAACTATAATTAAACAACGTGGGTTAATTTTGTAATTTAAATTCATCTTCTTCTTATTATTTTTTTTATTTTTTCTCGGCAACGGAATGATTATAAACATATGTCATTGCGCAGCTAAAACTATAGTTTATTAGGCTATTTTTTAATTTAATTCAAAAAAAGTGGTAGACTAGCCTTGAAAAATGCTCTAAGAATAGAGCAGGAAAAAGGGGCGATTTTTCCCCGGGCGTATGTTTAGACAGAAAAGATGTAGACTAGTCTGAGATGGACATTATGTGGACTATAGGAAATTTGCATTTGGTTTGGCCAGCTGCTCACTAAATAAAAATTTCTACGATATGATAATGATTTGTTTATACATTGATCTAATCACACAGCACTGTTGCATTTTTTTTTAGTTTGATGAAATGTCAATTGAAAAAATCATACTCAAAGCAATCTTTGACAAGCGCGAAATCGCCACTTTTTCAAATTTATAGTTGTTTCTTAACATACAAATATAACCTTCTAATTGAAAAAGTGGCGATTTAGCGCTTGTCAAAGATTGCTGTGAGTATGTTTTTTTTAAATTAACATTTTCATCAAACTAAAAAAAAATGCAACAGTGCTATATAAATAGATCAATATATAAACAAATCATTATCATATCATAAAAATTTTATTTAGTGAGCAGGCTGGCAAAACCAAATGCAAATTTCCTATAGTCCACATAATGTCCATCTCAGACTAGTCTACATCTTTTCTGTCTAAACATACGCCCGGGGAAAAATCGCCCCTTTTTCCTGCTCTATTCTTAGAGCATTTTTCAAGGCTAGTAGTAATAATAATAAGAATAAAATTTTATTTCGTTTATAAAATATTTTACAAAAGGTATATTAACTGAATTAATCAAAAAAAAACAAAACAAACGAATGTATACTTACAAATGAAAGAAAAAAATAAAGAAGGAGTGACATGCTAAGCTACATAGCATAAAATCCTTGTATACAAAAAAGCCTCTTACTATAAACTAAATAAATTGCATTTAAAAAACATATTATTCACAAAAAGGTATAAATCTGAGAAATTTCAATGTTAACACGGAGAGCACCACTGCTCCTTCCGCGGATAGTTGCAGAGATGATTTTCTCGTCTACACTCAAGGGAATAATTACACCCTCAAGGACGCCAATGAGACTTCCCCTTCAGGATCATCCCACCCTCTCGTGATCAAGTACCAACCAAAAACGGAGTCAAACCACGCTCACTTACCACCGGCTTTGAAAACCGAGTCTGTTACTGACGATTTTCAATCTAACCGAAGGAACCTAACCACGCTAAATTGATGAATTGAATTGAAATGAAATGCTTTTATATTTCACTTGTAAAATGACACTGAGACTTTGCGCGCGCGTCCATATAGCAATACTTTTTTCACTTAAAAATTTATTTGGTGCTAATTAATATGCCCATTTGCTGCGGCTTTCGATTATATACTGTTAATATTTTAAAAAAAATACTAATTAGTTAATGTAATAAATTGTTTATACCTTCATATATTGTGCTTTGTATCTCCGCTCATTTTAGCCGTATAAAAGCTTCCCAGGGCGCTTAAAATTAATTTGTGTCTTAAATGAGTAATCTAAGGATTAACCTTAGCATACATTTAAAATTATTTTAACTTGTTTCAAATTATTTTAACTATTAAAACACACTTAGAAGTTCATTTAAAAATTTAAAGTTTCTTTGATAAGTTGTCTCCAAGTTGGTGTTCAGTAATAGTTATAACCACAAATTAAAAAAGGTCACCAAAAATACAAATAAATAAAGACAAATTTTTTACCCAGTCCCGTGATCGCTTTTTCCCGGCCACCAGGGTAAAACATTTTATCTTAATGCTGGTTCATACTTATGACAAAACGTCCATTGGACAAAGTCCAAAGGATAATTTTAGAAAAGCCAAAACGTTTTTTGAACAAGCCAAAACGTCCTTTGGACTTTTTCTATTGGACGAAGTATGAATGCTACTTAAAATTTGTCCCTTGGACAAAGTCCAAAGGACAATATCCAAAGGGAAAAGTCCAAAGGACACAAAGTATGAATACGTTGTCCTTTGGACAAAATCCAAAGGACGTTTTGAAGCTGTTTTGGACAAAGTCCAAAAGACTTTTGTCCTTTGGACTTTGTTTAAAGGACTTTGTCTTTGACTTTGACTTTGGACTTTGTCCAATGACGTTTTGTCATAAGAATGAACCAGACTTTAGTGGAGGTCACGCGGGAGAAGTGGGGGTTAGGGAAGGAGGTTAACCCCTTAAACTATGAGAAGCGAGATTTAGAAAAAAATATATAACGTAAGGTATTATAAATTTTTGGTTTTGGTTATTCCCAGTACGGAGTGGTGGGAAACAGAATTAAAGCCTACCTAATTTTGAAAAAATAAAGAATGAAATTTATACACCAAAAACCATTGTTTTAGCCTTGCCTTTGTCGATATTTAAATCTTAATTAATCTCGAGTGACATCGTAAATTAACTTTTTGACGAAATTGTACTATAAGTGTATATATTATTGTATGTACCCGTGCAACCTACTTATAAATAAATAAATAAAATTGAATAATTTCTACCGTACATTTAAACGCGAGCAAGCTTTAACCATTTTTATTTGCTTTCCCGCTGGACCTTTTGATTACTAAACTTAGCGCGGAAAAAACGTGACCTTGAGTGGTGCGTGCACAGCAAATTACTGTTTTAGTCTCACTCCGGTATAATCTTGGCGGTACAGTATGTTAAGCGCGGTTGAGTTTACAAAACACAATTGTCAGATAGCACGACTATGGAATAAACGTTTTACCGTGGTAACGGGAGGAAAGCCAGTAATGGGAACGTTTTACAGTTATATAGCAATAAAATAATGATAATTTGCCGTTATGAGTGCATCTATATATAAATAGACGTAATGTGTGTGTGTGTGTGTGTGTGTGTGTGTGTGTGTGTGTGTGTGTGTGTGTGTGTGTGTGTGTGTGTGTGTGTGTGTGTGTGTGTGTGTGTGTGTGTGTGTGTGTGTGTGTGTGTGTGTGTGTGTGTGTGTGTGTGTGTGTGTGTGTGTGTGTGTGTGTGTGTGTGTGTGTGTGTGTGTGTGTGTGTGTGTGTGTGTGTGTGTGTGTGTGTGTGTGTGTGTGTGTGTGTGTGTGTGTGTGTGTGTGTGTGTGTGTGTGTGTGTGTGTGTGTGTGTGTGTGTGTGTGTGTGTGTGTGTGTGTGTGTGTGTGTGTGTGTGTGTGTGTGTGTATGTCTGTCTGTCTGTCTGTCTGTCTGTGAGTCTGTTTGTTCCCTAACTCCTCCCTAACCACCAACGGCATGAGGTGAATGAGGTATCGTTGGAAAGCTTATACTCCAGGGAATGCCGTAAGGGGGTTGAAATTTTGAAACAACTTACATGGATATCTTTCTACTGGACAACGCGTTTTGGATTTTGGAACTTAAAAAATTTTTTGACTCAGAATTGGCTCAAACTTATTGGAAAGAGTAATTAGGCAATGTAAAGCCAGAATATCATAATTTTTGGAAAAATGAAAATGGACATCTTTATACTGGACAACGTTTTTTTCATTAAAGAAGGGAATTACCTTGCTCACCAACCACAAAAGGGATTTTGCTAAATGAGATATCATTGCGAAGCTTACGGTCGAGAAAATGTCATAAAGAGGTTGAAATTTAGAAAAAAATTGCATGGACATCTTTAGCCTGGACAAAACATTTTCACAAAAAGGGGAAACCTATGGATTTTGGAAAGTGAAAATTTTTTGTTTTTGAATTGGCTCGAACTTATTGATAAGAGTAATTATCCAATGTAAAACCAAAATGTCATGTTTTTGGTAAGATTAACATGGACGTCTTAGTGCTGGACAACGTTTTTTCACTTAAAAGAGGAACGACCTTCCTTCCCAACCAGCAAAAGGATTGGGGTAAATGAGATATCATTTCAAAGCTTACAAACAGGGGAATGTCATAAAGGGGTTGAAATTAAAAAAAATTGCATGGACATCTTTTGGTTCGACAACACATTTTTACAAAAACAGGGCCCTATGGACTTTGAAAGTTGAAAAAATTTTTATCTTCGAATTGGTTTAAACTTATTGGTAAGAGTAATTTGCTAATGTAAAGCCAGAATATCATGTTTTTGGAAAAACGATCATGGACATCTTTATGATGGACAACGTTTTTTCACTAAAAGGGGCAACGAACTTTCTCCTTAACCACAAAAGGATTGGGCTAAATGAGATATCATTGCAAAGCTTAAGTTTCAAGGAATGTCATAAAAGGGTAGAATGTTACAAAAAATAAATAACAAAGACGTTTTTATGCTGGACAACGCATTTTGACCAAAAGGGGGGCTTCTTCCCAACCACAAAACGGATTGGGCTAGATGAGGTATCATTGCAAAGCTTACAGTCTGGGAAATGTCATAAATGGGTTAAAATTTTAAAAAAATAACATGGACATATTTATATTGACAACTTATTTTTACCAAAGATGGAAGAACCTTCCTCCCCAACCACAGAAAAAATTAGGATAAATGAGATATTATGGGAAATCTTATAGTTCAGGGAGCATCATAAAGTGGTTGAAATTAGTAAAAATTTGACACGGACATCTTTATGCTGGACAACATATTTTCACCAAAAGAGGGAAAGACCTTTCTCCCCAACTAAAATTAGAGTGGGTAACTGAGGTATCACTGTAAAGCTTACAGTCACGGGAATGGCATAAAAGGGTTGAATTTTGAAAAAAAATAGTAAATGAATATAAAAAATGCAGGAAAAATTATTTGTCAGCCGTATGGCTGACACGGGCTACTTGTAATTAAAAATATGCAGCCAGGATTTTTGCACAAAAAAATTAATATGATCTCCTTTTTTTCTTAAATCAAAAAGCCAAAAGCTGTACTCTCTGTTTTTTTTAGCGATACTGGAAAAAAGTTGACAAAAAATTTTTTGTTTGCGGTCTTATAACTTTTGAACGCGCCGCGATCAATATGCAAATATCTCGTGTTAAGGTCCTTGTACTTTTGGCTACCTCCTGAAAAAAAAATTTTTTTGAAAAATTTTGGGGGGTTAGCCCCAAAATCGCCGAAATTTACGGTCGATTTTTTTCGGCCAAATTTCTAACTTTTTACCATATAGGGATTTACGTCTGAAAATTTTTTGGCAGATTTCCCATACTTTTCTGAGCTCAAAAATGTATAGTTTGTTAGGGGTAACCTACCTGGGTCGGGTATTCCGAGAGGTTAAAGGGGGTCAATTTCACGATTTTTGCTAAAAATCTTTGTATGGGGGACACCAAATGCATATTTTGGCATCATGCTCAAAAACTGTTAGAGCCACAGGCCTGAGAACGAGGGGGATTTATGCGGAAATTTAAGTCCGACATTTTAGTGATAGTCTCAAAAAATTTTGATGCCCTAAGGCACTGCAATGGCTGACCCCTAAAAAAACTTTTGACACAGCCCCTCTACATAGGCGAGTAATATATCATTTTAAAGCTCTTGGCGTGCTGATTTCAAAAATATAAAAAAATTTGCTCTAAATTTCTTGGGTAACCAAAATACAGACACATTTGTACCCCCAAAATTAGTAAAGGGTGATTTTTTTGTTTTTATTATTTATAAACCGTGTTTATATTCGTTTGAAAGCTCTATGCGTGCTGATTTCAAAAATATTTATTTTAAACTAAAATTTTTTATGGTTACCCGGTTACATACCCCCAAATACCCCCAATTTTGAAAAAATGGTGATTTTGTCATTTTTTTCATTTTAATTGTTTGTTTTTGGTTTTTTACGAAATTTCAACAGCTGAAATATTTTTAAATTTTTAAGTAGTAAATTTATTGTAAATTTTGTTAAATAAACTGCCTTGTTACAATGAAGAGTATTGAGTTGAAGAGCGTCAAATGTAAATAAAAACAGAAAATGAAATACAACATTGTTAGAAAAGTTCCCCTGTTGATGTGCCTGCGAGTTTACTTTCGGACTGGAGCAGTGTATGTCACTCCACTTAAACCAATACAGCTCCGGAGGATGACATTTAAAGGTGAAAATAATTCAATTTGTTTTGTTGTAAATTTGTCGTTATTTGTCGTTTGTAAATGTCGTTATTTAAAATTTATTAACTGTAAACAAAACTGTCAAAAAAACACAACAACAACAAAAAAAAGTTTTTCAAACAATCAAATAAAACTTCAAACAATAAAACTTCAAACAAGTAGGATTATCAATAAAACTTAACAAACAAATTATAATTCAAACTATATACTAACATAAATGTTCTTTAATAGGGGTTTATCTCCCTCTTATACCCAAAATTTTTGACCTCCCCCGACTGAAAACCGTCCAGGACGTGCTGCTCTTCTAAGCGTGAGATCATTTCTGTCTTAGCACCCCCCTCAGCAAAGCAAACCCCTTTCCCAGCTAATTTACAAGTTTAACTTTATATTTACTGTCAAAAACGCAGTTTTCCGTAAAAAAGACAGTGTTTGTATCATACATGGGCAACTTTTATTGTTGAAATTTATATTTTTGGGATAAGCGTGTCTAAACCTTTGATATGAGTAGAAACATGAGGGAATTATAATAAATATATAAAAAAGACCCCCTAAAAAATTTTGGGGGTACATTATGGGTTGTAAAAATGGTAACCATTAGATGAATCGAGTTGAAATTTATATTTTTGGGATCAGCGTGTATAAAGCTTTGATATGAGTATAAACATGAGGGTATTATAATAAATATATAAAAAAGACCCCTTAAAAAATTTTGGGGGTACATTTTGGTGGTAAAAATGGTAATAATTAGATAAATAGAGTTTAAAATGGTGTTTTTGACATCAGCGTGACGAGAGCTTTGATATGAGTATAAACATGAGGGTATTATAATAAAATCACCTCTTAAGAATTTTAGGGGGTACATTGATGGGGGCAAAAATGGGTAACCACTGAAGAAAATTAAAAAAACCATATATTTTTGAAATCAGTGCGTCGAGAGCTTTCATATGAGTATAAACATGTCAATTAAAATAAAAAAATGACAAAATCACCCTTTTTCGAAATTAGGGGTATTTGGGGGTATGTAACCGGGTAACCATAAAAAATTTTAGTCTAAAATAAATATTTTTGAAATCAGCACGCATAGAGCTTTCAAACGAATATAAACACGGCTTATAAATAATAAAAGCAAAAAAATCACCCTTTACTAATTTTGAGGGTACAAAGGGGTCTGTATTTTGGTTACCCGACCATTTTAGAGCAACTTTTTTTATATTTTTGAAATCAGAAATCAACACGCCGAGAGCTTTAAAATGATATATTACTCGCCTATGTAGAGGGGCTGTGTCATTATTTTCACCTTTAAATGTCATCCTCCGGAGCTGTATTGGTTTAAGTGGAGTGACATACACTGCTCCAGTCCGAAAGTAAACTCGCAGGCACATCAACAGGGGAACTTTTCTAACAATGTTGTATTTCATTTTCTGTTTTTCTTTACATTTGACGCTCTTCAACTCAATACTCTTCATTGTAACAAGGCAGTTTATTTAACAAAATTTACAATAAATTTACTACTTAAAAATTTAAAAATATTTCAGCTGTTGAAATTTCGTAAAAAACCAAAAACAAACAATTAAAATGAAAAAAATGACAAAATCACCATTTTTTCAAAATTGGGGGTATTTGGGGGTATGTAACCGGGTAACCATAAAAAATTTTAGTTTAAAATAAATATTTTTGAAATCAGCACGCATAGAGCTTTCAAACGAATATAAACACGGTTTATAAATAATAAAAACAAAAAAATCACCCTTTACTAATTTTGGGGGTACAAATGTGTCTGTATTTTGATTACCCGAGAAATTTAGAGCAAATTTTTTATATTTTTGAAATCAGCACGCCAAGAGCTTTAAAATGATATATTACTCGCCTATGTAGAGGGGCTGTGTCAAAAGTTTTTTTAGGGGTCAGCCATTGCAGTGCCTTAGGGCATCAAGATTTTTTGAGACTATCACTAAAATGTCGGACTTAAATTTCCGCATAAATCCCCCTCGTTCTCAGGCCTGTGGCTCTAACAGTTTTTGAGCATGATGCCAAAATATGCATTTGGTGTCCCCCATACAAAGATTTTTAGCAAAAATCGTGAAAATTGACCCCCTTTAACCTCTCGGGGTACCCGTCCCAGGTAGGTTACCCCTAACAAATTATATATTTTTGAGCTCAAAAAAGTATGGGCAATCTGCCAAAATTTTTTTTTTTTCAGGAGGTAGCCAAAAGTACAAGGACCTTTACGCGAGATATTTGCATATTGATCGCGGCTTCAAAAGTTATAAGACCGCAAACAAAAAATTTTTTGTCAACTTTTTTCCAGTATCGCTAAAAAAAAACAGAGAGTAGAAACAATTTTTTTGGCCAAGACTGGACTTATTTTCTTATTTAAAATTCTTTAAAAACTATCATTTTTTCGCTTTGAGGAAAATTTATTATAGTAAGTAAAAGCGTGAGTAAGACTAATTTTATTAAAAAAATAGAGTCGATAAAAGTATTTGGTCTTTTTTAACAGACCACCAACATTACAAAACGCTATGGTATCATACTTCGCTTGCAAAATATGTATGGGGATTAAAAGAAATCACTTTACGGTCACACTTTAACTTTGGATTTGAAGATAAATGTGTATTTAAGATGTGATATAGAACATTGTGCTTGGATAGAATCGACTAATAGTATAAACCATGTTTTTGGGTTGATGTGGCGAACGTAATCGGTTCGCATGTTGTTGTCAAATTTTGTTTTGGTTTATTTAGAATAAACACTTTGTCTTGTCTTGTCTTGTCTAATACATAAAACCTGCAATACTGCAATAAAAGAAATTTTTATATCAACAAAATTAATTAAATACAGTATTCGAAAGATAAAGTTGATCGGAATGCGACCAAGTAACAATTTTTTCTTTAAAAAAATATCACGTTCAAGAAAAAACGTAACGGAACTCAATAAAGAATAAGTCTTGGAGCTCTAAGCAGGGCACTTAGAGCCGTAAAAAAATTTGAACACTTGGAGCAGTGAAATTGAGAACTTGGAGACAAAAGTTAAAAAAATGGTTTGGATTAGATGATTTTGGCTTAAGCTTAGGGATTGGTTTTAGTAAGTTGACAGTTCCAGTTTCAATTTCCCACTTCCGGCTCCAAGTTCCAGCTCTAAAATTTCTTAACTTCAACAACCTAGATCCTAAATATGACATTTTTTTATTTTTCTCGACTTGCGCGTTTATTTTTTATTTTTCCTTGATGAAAAGCTGTTAGACCCTTAAATTTCACTGAAAGATTTTAGTATTAGATTAATCATTTTTGAAGACATTTCAAAGAAATTATTTCATGCAATACTAAGAAAGTAGTATGTTTTCATATACAGTAATGCAGTTAATTACGTATGTTAATAAGGCAGGTAACCACTGAAACTGGATTCAATTTTGCTCTGAAGCTAACATATAAGTAACGCCAACATACCGTCTATTACATTCAACGGAATTTTCAATTCAGATTTTTTTCCTTTGTGTGATTAATAAGTCGTAATTATATGAATTTTGAAACCATTATGTAAATGGTTAAAATGGTAAAAAATGTAAAATGTAAACTTTAGACCACCTAGTGTTCAACTTCACTGATATTCCTTAGTTAGGCCTTGTGATATTGTTTTCTTTTAATATATATTTTATAATATTTCTGTGATACGATAGTATATTGTTGTTACTTAATTCGTAATAAATAAAGTAATTAAAAATCGTTTAAAACCTATTTAAAAATAACAAATAGTGTACCTGGATAGTATTTTAATGGGTTTATCGGCACTTCGAAGAGAGTTGAAACAATATGACAGTCGATTTTCGTGAAGTTTAGGAGTCACAGTCGTCATCGTTTATAGAATTTTTATTAGATTCTACTATTACTTATTCCCCTTTGTTTTTAATGACGTGGAAAATATCAAATTCATGTTTTCTTTTTGGTCTGAAAATTGCAAAATTAATTCCTACTTTTATTAATATTAAACCCGTAGTAATCTAAAAGAGAAAGTAGCAGGTACGGTTATTCCTTTCAACTTTCGGCATTCAAATTGTCGCGCTATCTTCAACTTGTAAATAATTATTTTTGAAAATTTCATTTTAAATACATATTCAATTAATAGTAAAGACAATAATGCTATTAAACAAGTTTTTTTAATACACTTGCAGTACAATGAGGTTTTGTCACGCCAATACTTAATTAAACTGAGCCATTGCATGTTTTTAATTGGTTTTAAATTAAAACCGATACTAAAACCAAAGTATATCACTTTATTATACACCTGGTTTTTTTAAAAATACCAGGTATTTTTTTAACGTTTTTCTGAAATTTTTTTGCTGAAAATTTTATTTTTCACATTTTTTAAAATAAATAAATGGGTATATGGTTAAAAGTAGAACGTGACATAGGACGTGAACGGATTAAACCCTTACAAAAATTCTTTATAATTTTATCGCAAATAACAAAAATTCTTTATAATCTTTATAATTTTTATATTTTATTGCAAAAACATATAAAATTCAAAATTAGGTAAACTATAGCTTAAAACAATTTCTAAAGACTACAAAAATACTCTATATTTTCACAACTTTCATATAGTTTCAAGTTTTTAAACAAATTGAGTCGGAGCCATTGATTTGATTGAATGTTTATTTCGTCGTTACTACGGCAAAATGTGCCACAGTTCGTATAAAATATGTGTGCCTGTGACTCATTTTAAATTTAAAACAGGATCCTATTAACTACAGAATGAGTCACAGTCACTTGTATTTTATAGTCACTATGGCTCATTTTGCCGTAGTAATGACGATTTGGTCGATTAACACTGGACCGTAAATTTTGTTATGCGAAATAGATTCATAGACTTGCTTTAAACTTAAGCAAAAAAGCTAAATCGAACATTATAATCTTTGAAATGGGGTTTTAACGAAAAGTTACATTTTGATTTTGATTTCAAACGGCAACAACTCACGCAACATCCACAAACTTAACAGTGTTAGACATATATCCAAATAAATATCAATTAGAACACAAGAAAGTTTTTATATTTTTGAAAAAACAATTTTTAAGAAAAATAACCGAGCAGTAGCAATACATAAATCAGACGATTAAAACAGAGCTTTATAACAACAATGAAGATACACTTGATTAAGTTTAACTGTGTGGAAAATACAACGGAAAAGCGAGCGCAAGGGGCGATTAGCCATTATTAAGATTTTAGATTATATTTAAGCTTCTTCAGCTACACGCCTTTATCACTTACCTTCAGCACCCTCTGATAAAGAAAAAAGCCAACACCTTTATCCTGAGTCCTGATAAAATAGAGCGCACTCTTTCTTAGCTTGTAAAAAAAGGGATGGTTCCTTATTGTTATACTAAATCAATATTATTGTTTGTTTTTTTCTCCATTAATTTAAAAAATTACTTTAAGTATCTAGAACATTGTGTTAATTTAGCAAACGGTGGTTTTGTTACTGATAACTTTTCTGTGGCGCGTGCATCAAAGGAGTAGTGTTTATCATAAAAATTTCTTGACCTCGGTGTTTAGCCACCAATGGCCCGAATCCGAGTAAGGCTGTACAAAATTAATTTAGATGTTCTAGTATTAAACAAATTTTTTTTCTAAAAGTTGAAATGATTTTTTTTTGTTTTTTGTAAAAATCTAAATATATGTTTTGGAAAAAACAATAGTGATTTAATTTCTGTTGCAACTTGTTTTTCCCCAGTTCAAACGGCAATCCAAAAGTGTGTAAACAATAGGTTTTAAGCTATGTTTTAAAAACCGTGCTAAGCTTTTTACACTTCAATGGTTTGCAAGCATAATAATACGAAAATAAATGTTTCTGATACAAAATTTTACTTTTTTATTATAAATGCATGCTAAATGGTAAGTTAAAATATTTGCGTTTTTACAATCAATGTTTAAAAACTTTTTCGTAACCAGTAGGAACATTGCAGCTAGGTCTGCATAACTTTCCACTAAAAAATTAGTTATAATGTCTTCAGAAAAAATATATGCACTGCAATGATTTAAAATCAACAATTTAAAATTTAAAAAATAAAACCAATTAAAAACATTAACAAAATTGAAACATAATGTTGAATAGGAAAATATAACTAAAGTAATTAAAAGTGCGGTACAATTTTAAACTTTTTTTGTTGATTTTTTGTTAAAACATTACCATGTGCACCAGTAACTTTTGCATCAAAATATCTTTAACGGTTTAAGAGATATGATCTTTCAGAAATAGCAAAAATATAGCGTTTTAGGACATTCTGTATTTGAACAATTTTTCCTTTACTACGCTCACTTTTGTTTGAAAAGCTACAAAAAGCAAACAAGCCTATTTTCAGTTTCAATTTTGACACCTTGATTGTCCTTTTTAAAAAATACTTGTCAAAATATTGATATTTTATAGGGAAAACTGATAATATTCTCGGAAGGTTCGAGCTACAGAGCTCTGTCCAATAATTTTTGAATTAATTTTAAAAAGCAATAACACAAATTATTTTGCTAACACTTTTTGTAATCTATTTTTTAAAACTTTTTAAAAACCACTAAAAGAGTCCAAAAAATATCGATAGAATGACTTAAAACATATTTAAAGCTTAAGCAACCTTAAAAACGCTCATTTAAAAGGCGGAACGCTTGAACTTTTTGAGATTTAATTGGTTGGAGCTCCGTGCTATGATATTTAAAAGTATACAAACATCACTTACGCAAACACGGACTTCTAAAATATTACTAGTTAAAAATATCTAAACACAATAAATGGAATATAAAAAGTTTTGGTTTGGTATAAAAGGTTTGGTTTCAAAAACTTTTGGTTTAATTGTTTTGTTTAAATTGTAAAACATTGAGTTGAATCTAAAAAAAATTAATTACTGTTGTTCTAGAATACACTATAAATGTGTTTTTCGAAACAAAGCATTATTAAAACTCCCACGCCCAGAATAAATTAACAATACGAAAATGTTAAATAACTCTTCTTTTGTTTGATTTTTTTATAGTCTGTATTTATATTAAAATAATGAGACTAAAACGTTAAAAAGCAACAACAATTAGGTGTGTAGAATTTCAATTGATAAATATTTTAAAATAAGTAACAAAAATGTTTTTTTTATGAAAATAAAATTTGTCTGACGGAGCTTATCTGGAAATTTCTATAAAAAGTTACAACATTATACAAATAAAAATATGGATGTGCAAAGCTGAGTCATAAATTTTACTAATTAAAGTCGAAATGGTTGGAAAAAAACTGATCTTTTGGCTTTTGTTGTGCCATTAAGAAAATTTTTTTGGCTTTTTTCGAATTTATATATTTTTGAAGCGACAAAATTAAAAAATTAAGTCGCACAAAAATTCGTATGAACCACTTTTTTTACAAAATTTTAGTCAAAAATTTAGTCTACATTTTTTGTGTTATATATTTTTCCACGTATATATATATATGATTGCTGAATAAATTGACCGCTTCGTAAACGATATTAATTGCTTATTTATTTCTGTCAGTGTGGAACGTTTATTTTTTGTTTTATGTCTGTTTTCATCAAACACTTTTAAAAAAGCCGTTTGCTCAAAATGCTAAATGCAACCTAAAAAATTAATTATAAACATGTTTTGAAATTGAATTAAAGAGCTTGAACAGTTTTTCAAATTTCATTAAACAGTTTTGAAAAATTTGTCTTGTTTAATTGAACTTTTTAAAATCAATTTTATGAATTTTATGAGCTAAAGTTTTGTAACAAACAGAATAGTTTTTGCAAAACATTTGCAATAATTTGAAAAGTTTTTAGGATGTTTTGGAAACATCTGAGCTACTGGGAAACAAAACCCTGAAAAAGAAAGAGCGAAATCTTTTTGCGTTCCTTCTGACTTTGGTTTTTGTCGTCACGGCATCTTTTACGGCAGGGATTTTTCTAGAAAGAGCCATCCTTAAATCTCGTAAAACCGTGTTTAGTAATCCTCACAAAAAACTGCATACCAAAATAAATTTATATTATTAAGTAAAAAGCTTTCAAAACTTTTCCTTTAATGTGTTAGAAGGCAACTCGAGTCACTTACTTTTTTAAATTTCCTCATACAGAGCTTCTCGACCTTTAAAATTTTGATTACCTACCAAAGCTAATTCTGATCTGATGTAAAAATAGAAATATGTTTCCCGTTCAAAACTCGTCCCAGATTAACGTCCAATTATCCAAAGTACAAAAAAACCTCTGTAATATTTCAAAGTTTTTAAAGAGCGATACTAGGCGATTTTTAATTTATGGAGCCAAAAGTATATGGAGCTGGAAGTTGAAGGCAAAAGTAAAAATCGCTAAAACCTAAGCCTAAGTAAAGGCTAAATCTAAACTCAAACCAATTTTTTAAGGGTTCCAAGTGCCGATTGTTCACGGCTCCAAATCCCCGAAAATTTCCAGCAGCTCCAAATTACCTACTTGCGGCTTTAATAACCCCGTACCGCATAGGCTGTTATTTATGTATTTATTGGCGAAGATGTATGGCTTCCGAGGTTGGGAGCTACAAAGACCGTCCCTACAAACACCTAGTAAAGCAAAACTAGAAAAGTTCTGCGCTAAAGTTATGCTCGAACTTCCTTCAGAGATTGCAACCTCAACAGAATTTTACATGGGTGACTGATTATGCGTTTAACTTTTTATACACTGTTTTGCGAGCTGGAAAGATTCCAATACTGATGCAATCAAGAAAAAAATACCCTTCGTGCCCCTGGTAACTGTTCGGACACGCAACTTCCAATCGAATGTGACACGATTGATCCGATTTATGACAACAGGCATTGGCATTTTTAAATGACTAAATTTGGTGTTTATTTTTAAGAGGTAAAAATCTCCATATAAACGCAGCATATTTTCTATACTTGATACAACGTTCTACTGTAGAATCTTGTGTCAAAATGGTAGAAAGTACGAAGATATTATTTTAAAGATTTTAAGAGTAACAAAACCACAGAAATGATAAAATACTTGTTGAAATAAACTTTAATGTTTTATATAAAATAAAAATAAAACGTGTTCAATTTATTGTGACGTGTGAATTGCTAGTTATTCGGCATTCTTCAAGAACACACTATAAATTTTTTCATGATAAAAAAACCACACTTTTAATTTAGTGGGGCTGCTCTTGAAGAATGGCATTTTTTGTATAATAGCACCTAATTTCACAATTCACAATATAATCACTATATACTATATTAATTGGATCAACTTTCAAATTTTTTTTTCTGCAATTTTTAAAACTGGAATTGTAATGTCTTTGCTGCTCTTCAAATAGCAACCGGTTTCAATTATTTTACGACCGTTAAAACATAAAATATCAAAAAATATTTTTGAAAATGCCAAAGGCGACGGGCGTGGTGTGGGTTACGATTGGTTGACAGAGTTAGTGGATGATTTCGGTCCACGACCAGTTGGATCTGAAAGTTTGGAGAAGGCCATTGATTACGTAACAACTAGATTAAACCAGGTAAATCTTGAATTTTTAAAAACAATTAGAAATCTCATTAAATTATTTAGATTCTCTTGCATTGTACTAACTAAATTTTATTTATGAGGCCAATGGGTCTTAACTTTGGATTTTATTGTTTAGTGCACGCGATAATTCTTATAAGATTATTTTAAAATTTTTTTTCTATAATATTTATTTACTTTGTAATATAATTTTTTTATATATCTTTAAATTTTTTAATTCATATTTCTATTTATCAATATTGAACTTACTCACTCCTTTTCGCTTCCTACAAATACTTGATGGAAACTGATGCCTGGACAACAACCCTATAAAAATTAACAAAAATTCTGAATATAGCGTTTAAGGCAGGAAAATAGGTTTAGTTACCCATAGCATACCTCATTTAGCTATAAAAAAGCCACAACATGCAGATAAAAACTTTAGGTTAATTCTTACCGTTAACTATTGATGACGAATTAAAGGCACAGAGAGGCTTTTTTTAATTCGAAGCAAATTATTGTAAGAGTTAAGCTTTATTGTATTATTAATTTTATATTATAAACGCAAACACAGGAAGGCTTCGACAATGTTCACACGGAAATGGTTCCAGATTTGCCTACTTTTGTTCGTCAAAAAGACGCCGCCCTTTTGCTTCAGCCGAGGAATTATAAAATGGATATTCTCGCTATTGGAGGCTCCATTCCAACACCGCCTGACGGGATTAACGCTTCAGTGATTGTGATTAAAAATTTTGGAGGTAAAACGAAGGGAATTTACAAAAATATCAATATAAACTTTAGCGTTAAATTTGTAATGAACCTAAAAAACAGAAAAAAACGTAGAAACTTAGTTAAATTTGTGAAAAAATTATATGTGATTCTACGAAATCGACTATTTCTTATTGCAGTGCAGTGTTACATGCTAAGCAATTAAAATTCCTTTTTACATTATTTATTTTCTAACTGTATTCTTGCCAACAAATATATGAATAAAAATATTTGATACTTATTTTTAGAACTAAAAAATGCCGCTGCCAATGGCTTAGTTGTCGGAAAAATTGTTGTTTTTAACGAAAAATGGTCAGGTTACGGAAAAACTGTGGCTTATAGAGAGGGAGCCGATGTTGTCGCGGAATACGGAGGACTTGCTTTGCTGGTAAGAAGAGACTAATTTGGTTTGTTTGGCTGTTTACTTTCTTAATTCAAAATAATAGATGCATGAATTTAAAGAAAACATACTGTTTCACTTTGTTTTTCTATATATAAACACTCAATCTCCTGGAAAAAATGGTCAACTGCTTTTATTTTATTTTTAAAGAATTTTTCAAAGTTGCAAAAAACGCTGACTATCTAGGAGTATTCATAAGTAGGTGTACATATAAATTTGGTTCCAATAATTTTGCAGGTAAACAAAAGGTATATTTTACCAAAAATAGGAACAAAATTTAACTCCATAAATTTCTATCTTATATCATTTTTAAACCACGCAAAACTTTTAGTTTAAAAAAATACGTTTTTACGATACGCCAAATGAATTTAAGATGTACAATAAATAATTTACTCTACAAAATAAACATTTTATTTTCGAAAAAAAATGACGATTATATACGAAATACGTCAAATTATTATTTCACTCCGAGCCCGGTATTCGCCAGAAAATCTGCACCAGTCACTAGATTCCTACACACAACACAATAGAACACATTTAATTTTATTTATTTATTATAACTATAGTAAAGGCATATGCTTGCTGTAGTAGCTGAAACTACGTTTAAAATTTTTAAATTATATACCAACATCTAAAACAATTGGATGTTGTCATTCAGAGATGCAGGATATAAATTTACTACATCCCAACACAGTTTATAATTTACATTTTATGATGTAGTTTTGTTCTTATTTTTTCATATTTAGGTAAGAAGCGTGACTCCATTTTCCGTGTACTCTTTACATACAGGAGCTGGGAAAACTGGAAAAGGTATGGGTTAAATAGTTAAAATTTATTATCTTTATAGAAGTTATATAATGTATTTTTCCGAGGATCGACTGCGTCATAGGTTAAAAGAAATTATTATTTTTAATGACACCGGAAGAGGTTAAAAAAATATCACAAGATAAGCTAAACTTTTCATGTTAAAGAAACTCTACTGAGCCTGCTTGCGTAGAATTTTTTATGTACATATTTTTTTCATTGCTATTTGTGATAACGTCGGAATGATATTAATTTTAAAATTTTATATTTCATTGTTATTTGTGATAACGTCGGAATGATATTAATTTGAAAGTTTTATTGTTACAACTATCGTTAAAATTACTGCTAAATACAACCAATTACAATCTGACCTTTATACAGACATCGCATTAAGAATTCCTGCAGCGTGCATTACGGTTGAGGACGCCGAACTTATGGCTCGCTTCCAAAAGCGAGGAAAGGTGGTTCGGATTTATTTGAAGATGTTATCGCATCCTGGTCCCATGGTCAATTCCAAGAACATATTGTTTGAAATTACAGGTATTCTAAAATTAACTTTTTTTGTCAAGAGTTTATAAAAATTAAAAAAAAAACCATAGAGAAGAATACAATAGTAGACGGACAGAATGGTGTCGGTCGGTCGGTGGTGTGAGACTGGGGCCAGGGACTCAGCACGTTAATAAAAAATATTAAATTGTATATTTTAATTATTAGAAATATGTCTGTATTATATAATAAATGTTTAATAAATCTAGGAAGTAGGCTTCCGCAGGAAGTAGTCCTTCTCTCCTGCCATTTCGACAGTTGGGACGTGGGCCAGGGAGCCATGGACGATGCCGGAGGTTGTTCGGTCGCTTGGAGTGCCCTTAGGGCAATTCAGTTGTTAAAAATTCGACCGCGCAGGACAATTAGAGTCGCTTTTTGGACGGGTGAAGAGCTCACGGGTAAAATAACTTTAATGCATTTTTAGAAATTAAATTGCAGACAATTTTCTTAAAATTATGCAAAATGCAAATAATTGGCTAAATGAATGATTAAATGTTACACAAAACGCTTAAACCGCCAAAAAAAGCATGCTCTTACATAGCTTGGATGTACAAAATGGATTAGCATATGCAATCAGTTCAACACTTTAGACCGAAATAAAGAAGGATATAGAAATTGAATTTTTTCTGAACTGAATATACAATAGTTTTGTTAAACTTTCGTTAAAATGCGCAGTTCCTACAATCACTGTTGTGCATCGTTTTTATTACAAATATTAACGACCGACCTTTACTAAACGGTTGCAATTTTTTTGTTTGGAACTTGAACCTTTTTAGCAAAGTTTACTTTTTTAAAATAATAAAAAAATTTTAAATTTTGAATGATTGAAAACTGTGTAGTATCTCAGACTATTTATTTTTGTTGATGAATTTAGGTAGCTTGGGATCTAAACATTTTTTCGGAACTCATAAAAACGAAAGTGATAAGTATGTGTTAGTGAGCGAATCTGATATTGGAGTATTTCGACCGAAAAGCCTGAATTCCTCCATGAAATACTCAGGTAGGTTGAAACAAAATAAAAAAAAACGAAACACCTCTTTGCTTTGTGTATTTTTAAAATAAGTACCATAGGGTAATAACATATTAGTTTGCTTATTATCATAAGTAAAGTTTGAAACGATAATTGAAGCAATTGATTTTGTTGCACTATTTGAAACGATACTTTTTACTTGTTACTTGTCAGTGTACTATAGGAAAAAATACAAGGATAAAGCACTTATATTTTAAAATTGAAAAACAAGTTAAATAAATAAAACTTTTTAAGTTTTTTTAACTCATAAAAACAATCAATGTTTTGTAATTTAATTTAATTGCAAATAAAAGAAACAAATAGTGAATGGTTTAAAAAAATACTACTACAAAAAAGCGCCATCTGCCATTCAACTTTTTTTGCGAAAAAATAGTCTTACATTCAATTATTACAGGTTGAAATCAAGCCAAATTTATAATTTTGAATTTTATTTTCTTGATTTTTTTTTTCAAAATATTAATAAAATCTTTTTGTTTTTATTTAACTGCCGTAAGTATAACAATGATAATCTAGGTGAAGATCTGGAATTGGCCCAAGACGTAAGCTACATGCTGCAAAGTCAGGATATTCCTTTGTCGGCTACTGCAGCGCGATACACGGGAGGCGAAGTCAGTTATTGGTCTAAAATAGGTACATTATACTTTTTGTTGTTATTTGCTTCAAAAATATTACCGTTTTTTCCGTTTTTGTATTGCCCATTTTTTAGCGTAATAATGTATCTTGTTTTTTGAGCAAAAAAAACTGTTGAGTTAGAAACAAATAGGCCATTCAAATGATATCATATTATTATTATTTCAAATTTAAATTATTGTGTTTACGTTTTGTGTTGCCACAAGCAAAATATTTTAATCCAAATCTCTCCCCTACGACCAACAAATACAACAAACGAAAACGTACTAGCTAAAAATAGTGAACAAGATTATCTTGAATAACATTAACCAATCTAAACTTTTTAAACATCAGATTAATATCGTTTTTTACCCCTATTTTTAACCTAAAATCATTATAATTTTTCACCTTTATTATGTTGTTATTTTGTTTTGCACCATAAGACGTCGCAGTATAATCGCAAAACTTGTAATTGTAAAATAATATGTTCAAATGATCAAACAGGGTTTTTTTTATTTTTGACAAGGTACCTGGACTCGTGAATTACTAAGAAATTTTGGTAACTTTTACCACAAAACACTTAGAACCCTGTGTAAGAAAGTGACTTAAACCCGAAGGCTATCTGGAAGCCACAAATCTAACAAGCCACGGGTTTTTCGCATAAAATTCGTATACAAATATTAATTAAAAAAATGGCCGTTTCATTTTTTGTCTTTTCTTACAATAATAGTCGTTTTGCAATTTGCTTTTTTAATTAATTTTATTATTTATTTTTTTTTATTT
>JASAMX010025420.1:0-7500 GCA_030248175.1 Microlaimidae sp. YZB2_3
TTAAAAAGGCTGGAGTGGACCAGCCTTAGCTTATTAAAATGTAAATTTCACGTAAGGTCCTAACAGCCGCGTATTTATTATAAAAATTCAAACTCATCTTTCCACAAACCGGCAGGAGTTCAAAAAAAACTTAAGTTTTTTTAAACCTTAATTATAAAAGAAACACGCCCAGTTTAATTGGGACGTCACAGTTGAATTAAACGTCGGTTGAGGATTTTTTGTTTTACTTAAACTTAAACTCATTTGGAAAAACTTTTTTTGATTTTTCCCTAACTATGTTGCACCCTAATTATGGCAAAAACTAATATATAAGTCTTCATTTTAAATACTTTGTAGTTTGATGATTGTTACCTGTGTTGCATAATGTGTCCCAAAATTTTCAATAAAACTTCGGAAACTACTTTTCAATGGATTCTTGTAAAACTTCTTCACAGAATCTTCAAAAGGAAATGAAAACTTTGGCACCAAATCTTCTTTAAACCTTATGCTGTAGACACGACATTTTTTTGAATTCTAAAAAAATTTTATATATATATATATATATATATAGATAGATAGATAGATAGATAGATATATTTATATATAAATATATATATAGAAAATAACCTAATTTAACTTTGTCTACACATATATATATATATATATATATATATATATATATATTTATATATATATATATATATTATTTTATTTTATTTTATTTTAGTTAATGATCAGAAAACAGAACTAATATTTCATAGTGCATAGTCTATACATAGTTTAATTCTGTTGTATCATCATTTCATTTTTCTTTTTTTTTATCCTTTATTATATATTTTTAATGTTACTAGCATTGGCTAACAAATTGATATTTTAGTTGTATTTTTTTCATTTTTGCGTGTTACTAGGGATCGACCGGGGCAGAATTATTGTTGATGCTGGGTCCGGGCACAGGGTAGGTAAATTTTTATTTGCCGGGGCTGAGGCCAGGGTATAAAATTTTGCCCCGGGCGGGCTGGGGCTGGGGTCCGGGCTGGCTAAAAATTTAGCAGCATTTAGCAAAAAAAGCAGAACACACACACGCACACACAAACACACACACACTATGTGTGTCATTAAAATAAAACAAGCAAACAACTAAAGGTTGGCTAACTAATGAAATAGGCAAAAGCGGCAAAAGTATGGGCCGCAAACGCTTCCCCAAGAAAATACAAATCACAAAAAATCTTTCTCATCAAATCAAAAAAATAATAAAACATATACTGAAAAGGGGAGGAGAAATCCACCCTCTTCCCAACTAAAATTTAGCCCCCCTTTTAAAAAAAATTCTCCTCAAAGATTATTAAATTTTAACGACTCCCCTCAAAAACACACTCAAAAGTATTTTTTTGAAAACCCACCACCTTCAAATAAAAACCATTGCTACCCAAAACAGGAGAAGAAGGCCTCCGGGACCCCCTCCCCCAGAAAAAGAAATTACCAACCACCCGAACCTCCTCTCCTCCCAAAACGTACCAAAAAAACATTTTATTAAAAAAAATAAAGAGTATTAAAAAGTATTAAAAGATATCACCATTCTGATTGTGTATAATGTAGTTGAAGGAAATGGTGTAGATTTTATTTCAAACCGACATGTTTCGGACTAATTCCTTAGTCCCTTTTCAAGGCTATATTACATTTGTTAGGATCGCAGAACCTAATTTAAATAAATTAAAGAATATAATTTTAATTTTATATTGATTAGTAAAAATATATTTTAATTTTAAATTGACTAGTAAAAATAATTATAATTTAAATCAGGTTTGTTTAAGCCCTCCGAACAAATGTTAACGGCGCTTACCGGGAGAAAGATAAAACGGCACACAGGAAAATAAAACAAAATAAAATAAAATAAAAAATTAGTAATGCATATTTATATAGCATAAATTTGGCAATTTTCTCAAATGTTTAAATTTTTCACGGAAACCTTTATTTGGATAAATTTTTAAAATATTTGTTACATTTATGATTTATATTTTGAAATTGTTTATAATTACAAGTTATTAATGTTGTGTTTGTTGGTAAAATTAGGGCAAAATTTTTACAAGTTATTAATGTTGTGTTTGTTGATAAAATTAAGGCAAAAAATTTTTTAGGCAAAAATTATTAAAAACGATTGTTTTGTTTATTTTATAAATGTTTTTAGAAAATTTTTAGGAAAAGCTTTAAAAAGATTTTTACACAAATATGCTACAGGCTATTTTGTATTTTTTACTTAAAAAGACTAAAACACATAGTTAAATATTACGAAGCCTTTTTTGCATTGCTAAAATTAGAAGAGCATAGTTGTCAGAAACTGTAAGAGATCGATTAATTGACTTTGCAAACGCTTTTGTAAAAATAGCTTCTTTAAACTTACGTTGAAAACTGTATTTTTCGCGTTCATGAATTTGAAAATTTTTGAACTCTGGTTCGTGTTTTTCTATATTTGGGGGTAATTTATCTAATTTGTGATTTACAATATCGTTGCGTATTCTGTTATGCCTCCAATCAGCCGCGTGTTGGTTAATACGTGCTTTGACAGCATTTTTTGTTTCACCAAAATATCGCGCTCCACATGAGCAGGGAATAGAATAAATACAATTTGATGTTTCATTAAAAGGTAGTGGTGTTTTTGCTTTGTCAAGTTTTAGACGTAGTGATGGTACTGAGCAGTGTCTTAAATAAATATTAAAGTCTCTGCAAATTCGGTAAAATCTTTCTGGTAGTGTTGGATAATAAGGAATAAAGAGAAATAATTTTTGATTTTGTTGTACTGCATAGTCTTCAGATGAAAATGAAAATGATGAAATTGTTTTTAAAGAAATTTTGTGGGAGTGTAATGAATTATCTGAGGTTGATTGAGTTGCAGCTTGGTGTGGATTGTTGCTTATTTGTTGAAGTTGGGATTTTTCTAATGTTTCTTTTTGAAAATGTTGTGTTGTTTTATGAATAATGTTGTTTATAATTCGTTGTGGGTAATTACAATTTAAAAATATTTTCTTAATTTGATTTATTTCCATGTTAAGATATTGTGGGGATGATATTCTTAATGCTCTTAAGGTCATAGTTCTGATTAATCCCGTTTTAGTAGTCATGGAATGGTTTGATTTGAAATTTAAATAATTTTCTGAGTGATTGTCTTTTTGGTGCACTGAAAACAGGAAATTGTTGTCTTGTCGATGAATTTTTACATCCAGAAAGGGTAATATTGCATTTTCGTTTTCTTTTTCTATTGTAAATTTTATATTTGGGTGATAACTATTACTATAATCAAAAAATTGTTCAAACTTTTGTTGGCTATGAGCCCAAACTAGAAATATGTCGTCCATGTATCTGTAGTAAATAAAAGGAAGTGGCTTTTTAAGGGAAAAGAGGTTTGATTTGATTTGCTCTTCTATTTGAAACAGAAATAAATCTGCTAATAATGGTGATAGTTTATTTCCCATTGGTAGGCCGGAATGCTGGTGGTAAACTTCTGTGTCAAAAAGGAAATAGGTCTGTGAGCAGCAAAATCTTAAGAGTTTCGGATGGCTGCTGGGGTGCAGGTGAACCCCTTTTGGTTTAAAAGGGTTTTAAGGGTGGGGTTTTTCTTTTTTTGTTTTTCTTATTTTTGTTTAAGCATTAGAAAGGACTGATTTTTTTGGTTCTTTGAAGTTTTTTTTTTAGTTTCTAAGTGCTTAATATTAAAAGAATCTCATTTTTACTATTTCATATGAGCATTTTGTGAAGTTTATTATGCAGTAAGCGCGGTTGCTCTTTTTTAAATTAAAAATGTTGGTTAGATATTTTTTTGCTTTAGATAGAAAATTATTCCTGATAGTTAAATATATTTAAGGTTAAAACTGCAATATACAGTACAAGGGCTTTAAAACTGTAAAATTAACTCTAAAAATAGCATTTAATGTTGAGTTTTTTACTGTAAAAATAACAATGCATATGCAATGCCAGGAATTACCTTAAAAAACGTTATTTTTTTTTAAATTTACAAACATGTCCGTATTTGTCAGTTTTTAAAAAAGCTAAGGCTAAAGTGCTTTAGTACTAAGCATTTTTTGGGCTTAGTACTAAAGCTAAGGCTAAACGAATTTTGGGCCTTTAGTGCTAAAGCTAAGGCGCAACTAAAGTGAAATTTTTCGGCAATGCACACCCGTAACACACATATAAACACACACACACACACACACACACATGCACAGACAGACACATGCGCACGCGCTCAGCCACATACGCGCATGCACGCACAGGTGCATGTATGTAACAGACAAACACACACGCGCAACAAATACTGTTTACATAAATGATGTTTTTTGAATTTATGTGAAATAAATTTTTAAAATTGTAAAAAAATAAAAAAAAACATTATTAAAATCAAAAAAAAATTGTGGCCAAATATGTTTTATGTGGGAATCGATCTCGGGACCTTTCAAAAGATTTGACGACACGCTAACCAACTATGCCACTGCTAGCATGAGATTATGAGTTCTAAAAGTGATTTATAAACAACCCTTCTGAAAAAAAATTGATAAAACGCACGACAAAACTATTTATGCGTTAAAAAATACAAAAGATGTTATGGCCTTCCAAAAATTATAAATTTCAATAGAAATATACTATCTGGAGCTTTAAATTTTACCAAATTAAATTAAATCGAAGTTTCACCGAAATATTGGAAAAAATAACCCATTTTTCACGAAAAATTGTATATTAAACCATAAATACAACAGTATTCAATTTAATTTTTACATACGTGAAAAAGAGTAACAGTGTCTCTCTATTGGAAGTATTTTTTTAATAAATAACTGTGCAGTAAATATTTTTAAGGGCTTTAAAAAAATTTCATTGCAATTTGATGTTTAATATCAATTATTTCAATTACTTACAATAATATAATGAATGTTCACTTTATAATCCTGATATTTCTGCCTTTTTAACGCTCATATAAATTTTTTAGTGAAATATTACTGTATTTCACGAGACCTCGTATGCCAAAAATCGCGATTTTCCATACTTAAGAAAACTGTCCGGAGAGACCTTAAGAGATAAAAAAAGTCACAGTTACTAGTATTTAAGTATGATTCTGATTTACTATGTCAAAGTAAAAACAATATATCTGTGAAATTGTTGATTAAAATACTGTTTTCAGTCAATCCAGTTAAAAAAATGTTTACGTGAAATATCTTGATGCGTTTTTTTTTTAATTCTTGTAAGATGGAACCTTCTGTATCAGCATAAATAAATTCCGCATCAGCTTCCCATCCTATATTTTGGATCTATAAACACAAAGAATTTAATTGTTTATAAACAATAGAAATTATTGAGATATATATATATGTCGCTGCAAATAATCATATATTTATCAATTATACATTTATACACAGTGCAAGATCAAAAGGCGATATTAAATATATCTGGAGAAAACGTGATTATATGGTTGTTGTCACTTTATATAGAGACAAATGAAAATTCGCCCAATTTTCAAAAAACTATTTATCCACAATGTCTCAAAATTAGTTAATAAATCAATATGATCGGCCCCTGCTACAGAAAGAAACACATCGGCCCCTTTTCAAAAAACATTTTTGGAAAAAAAACACTTAGCCATTTCAAAATTTAAGCTATACACGACAAATGTATAGATCTTGCTTTTGCTTACTACAATGGTCGCAACACCAAAAATAAGTTTGTAAGATTAATTGATATCTTGGTAAATAATAACTAATAACTCTGTGCTGCCAGGTATTGGTTGAATTGTACAAGAAAAATTTTTGCTTAAATGTACAGTATTGAACTAACAAATATGGGGGAGTGGGAGTATTTATTTTTATAAAAAAAGCTCATCAAAACAAAATTTCCTGTAAAATATCCAGAAATTGAAATTTAAAATTTCAATTAGAACAGTCTATCTGTATGTAAAAGAAACAACTATAAGTTTAAAATGTGGCGATTTGGCGCTTGTCAGAGATGGCTGTGAGTATGATTTTTTTTCAATTGACATCATATCATACTATAGATATAATGCAACAGTGTTGTGTAATTAATTCACCATTTAAACAAATTATTATCGAATAATAGTAAATTTTATTCAGTGGCCAGCTACCCAAACCAAATGCAATTTTCCTATGGTCCATACGTGTCCATCTCAGACTAGTTCATACCTTTTCTGTCTAAACATACGCCAGTAAAAATCGTCTCTTTTTCTGGTCTATTATAAGAGTATTTTTCAGACCTAGTATACCACTTTTTTTTGGATTAGATTAAAAAACCTGATAAAGTCTAGGACGCAATGACATATTTTTTTTTAATTATTCCATTGCCCAGATATACTCTTTTAAATAACAGAACACGTATTTTTTATTTATATTAGAGTGAAAAACTTTGCCGTCATTCTTATTATTCAATATTTATGCTTGACGCAGTAAATGTAAATGTTTCTCTTACAGGCAAATAAAATCTAGCTGACCGCGATATTTGCAGTATTGAATCAAGTAAATAACAACAAAAACATTCAAAATTTTTTACTAAAGCAGATTAATAACAAAGATTAAAAACTGTATTTTAATAATTAGGGTATCTGACTTAATTTCGGCCAGGCTTTAATTTCGGCCACCAATTTAGGGTGTTAAAAAATTAACTTATTTTTAAAACACAAAAAAACTAGGTCTAAGGACAGAGAAAAAGTCCAAATATTTTTTAAACAGGGGCTCCTGTGGACTTCGCCGTGCGGTACTGCAATATTAAATCCAAAAGAGATCTATTCACACAAGAATAATTGATATTTTACGCAAGAAAAATAATTTTTTTTAAAATCATTTGATTGATTTCTACCATATGATAATGATTTTTTTTACATTGATCTAATCACACAGCACTGTTGCATTTTTTTTTAGTTTGATGAAATGTCAATTGAAAAAAATCATACTTACAGCAATCTTTGACAAGCGCGAAATCGCCACTTTTACAATTTGAAGGTTATATTTGTATGTGTAAGAAAACAACTATAAATTTGAAAAATTGGCCGGGGGTTGGGGGGTGACCCCCCAGCCGACGGAGGCAAAATGTTTTTTTTAAATATGAACTAAAAACTGCTTAAAAAATTGTCTCCAGCGATTCAGTTGTAGTTTTACTCCTGTTTCTATAACTTAATGTCTAATCATTTTGTTTGTTACTGTAGTAGCAGCACGGATCTGACGCAAAGCGTTGGCCGGAGAGTCTACAGGGTGTTCTCCCAGCCGCCGGAGGCGAAATTTTTTTATATATGCACTAAAAATAGCTTGAAAATTGTCTCGCGCTATTCATATGGCTGTTTACTTTTGTTTTTATAACCTAATTCCTAAACAATTTGTTTGTTACATACTTTAAATTAATATAATATTAAAATTTGTACTCTGTCCCAATAAGGTTGTTTCTTCATTCTATTAAGAAAAAACCTTATTTAAATATAAATAATTGCCTAATTTATTTAAAAATATATGCGCGATTGCTAACGTGCGTTTGTAACTT
>JASAMX010025421.1:0-13330 GCA_030248175.1 Microlaimidae sp. YZB2_3
ATTTATAACGCATCAATTGTAAGTAAAAACTTAACCTCATCATTAGTAATAACGAGCACAGTTTTTTGTTCGGCAAGTCTACTGCTTCCCCAAATGTCCAAAGCAATTTTAAGAGCGTGAAGTTCTTTCTTCGTCTGGTCCCAGCTAGGCGGGCATTTTTCCAAGAAAAATTCGGTATTAGGATTACTTCCACCAGTAAATGTGCTTATCATTCCTAGACATTGTTTTTTGTACAAAACGGGTTGTCAATAAATCAGTCGTTAACAGCGGTCCACACAAAAACCCCATTTACTTAAAAAATTTAAGATTTATTATCAGGATTAAGTTTGGTGTGAAATCAGGTTTTTTCCAATGCATTTACAACATAAACACAACTCCTTTAAATAAACAAAAACAAAAAATGGCAATTTCAAAAAGTACTAAAGTTCTAAACATCTGTGTTGTTTTTGTTTCGAGTATAAAATGATCAAAAATACAAATAAGTGGAAATTTAGTGAAAATAAATTAAGTCGTAATGCGCTTATGTAAGAAAAATTTGCAGCATACAATTTGCAGTAAAAGAAGCAGTAAAATTTGCGATGGAGACAGTTACAAGTCAACTGAAAATCTGTCTTCGAATCTTTCTATGCAAATGAAGCACCTTGTCCATACCATGTTGGACTTAAAGTAATTTTTGTTTGTGCTGGTTTTTGTTAGGATTGTGTTCATAAGGTATTTGGTATTCTCAATATAAAGCTTTATAATTTAGTGTCTTCGTGAAGTTCAATACTTATTAAATGATTACTATATCAACTTTAATATACAATGTAGGGTGTCATGTACAATACAATATACAATGTTGGGTGTCATGTCAATGCATCTTTTATGCCTTATAAAATTCAATTTCAATTTTAATTTTAAATGTCCTGATTTTAGCTATAATTGTTCTCGCTGAATCCAGATATTAGATTCGATTGGCTGCAACAGTCAATCATAGCTTAGACTTGCTCTCTTGACAAATAAACAAAATGGCGACAAAAATCGTGTGTGAAAGTGCCTGCAACCTTTTTGCGATTAAAAAAATTGAAACGACATTGGAAATTTAAACAACAGTGTCATAATCAAGCGTGTTTTTTTCTTGCGTGTTAAAACTCTTTATGCATGAGCAAAAGGGTTCGTTCAAATCAAATTAAAATCAAATCAAATATTCATATCTTAATTTATGTTCAGCGAAAAATAAAACATACCCACGTCTAAATGCATGCATGTAGAGCAATAAATACCCGTTAAATGCTTTGATATACTGTTAACAGATTAATTAAACAAAAAATAATAATTAATTATTGAGATAATCCTAATTTTGCGACACAATGGTCAGTTACCGTTTTTAATGGATTTATGATTGTTAAGATATTAATGTTTGCGATTTTATGAATAATTAATCAATTGAATCGAGCCAACGCCTTCACATGATTTTTTATATCACAGAAACAATATTTTTGCTTAAAAATACCCTTGGATTTTCAAACTTAAACTTTCTCGGTTTTTGAATGTGGTTTAAAATTGGTGAAAAATGAAGAAAAAGAATGATTTATTGATAGAAAATTAACATCAAAGTATAACACTGACGGAATATCATAACCGCTTTTTTGTTTATATATTATAGACATTTTAATGTTTGTTATTATGGTTTGTGCTCAAAAAATGCTTAAAACGGGTTTTAAAACGATAAAGGAAGAAGTGAATGTTATGTTGGAAATAAATGACGGTCATGTAACATACTCCAAAAACAAAAGTTACCGTTGATTTTCTACTTGACATTTTGTTGATTAAAAAAAGCTTAATTGCAACATAAACCATAAAAAATGAAACATTTTAGTACTTACAAATTTTGTTTTGTTTTAAAACTTACCAACGCAAGTGTGATTTTCGGTGTTAATGGACAGAAAAACATCACAGTTTTCAATAAACTCCCTTTGACTCTAAACTATATATTATATTTTTAAGATAAAATTTTATTTTCCTAATTAGTGTTTATTACACACAGATGTGTTTAGTGTAATTTAGTTTTTTAGCAGAAAAATTTTAATTTTAAGTTATCATTCATATTATTTTATATTTATTGTGGAACTTTAAGTAATAACAACTTCTAGTTGGACTAAAAATTGGAGAAGAGAAACCGGAACTTGAAACTGGAAGATGGGAACTTGGGACCAAAAGTTTGAAATTCCTAAATAACAAGTTGTGTTATATCTGACCCAGAAGTCTAAACCTAATCCTGTGCCTGAGACTAAGTTCAAACAGTTTTTTTACTTTAGGGTGTAATTTTTCATTTCCACAGGTCCGTCTTTTCAAAAATTTTTCAAAATTTCAATTTTTTAATTTTCTACTTACGTCTCCAATGACCCCGTCCCGGATGAGGTGGGCCAAAACCTACCCCAAACGGTAAAGAAAATCAGCGACTAAGCTAAGCCTAAGCAAAACTTAAGCTAAGCCTAAGCAAAATCTAAGCTAAGCCTTAGCAAAACTTAAGTTTGAGAAAAACTCAAGCGTAAAGCCTAAGCCTAAGCAAAACCTAAGCCTCAGCAAAAGCTAAGCTAAGTCTAAGCCTAAGCAAAACCTCTAAACCTAAGCAAAATCTAAGCTAAGCCTAAGCAAAACCTAAGCCTAAGCGAAATCTAAGCCTAAGAAAAACATAAGCCTAGTTTTTTTAGCAGAAAAAATTTAATTTTAAGTTATCATTCATATTAGTTTATATTTATTGTGGAACTTTAAGTAATAACAACTTCTAGTTGGACTTAAAATTGGAGAAGAGAAACCGGAACTTGAAACTGGAAGATGGGAATTTGGGACCAAAAGTTTGAAATTCCTAAATAACAAGTTGTGTTATATCTGACACAGAAGTCTAAACCTAATCCTGTGCCTAAGACTAAGTTTAAACAGTTTTTTACTTTAGGGTGTAATTTTTCATTTCCGCAGGTCAGTTTCAAAAATTTCAATGATTTTTCAAAATTTCAATTTTTTAATTTTCTACTTATGTCTCCAATGACCCCGTCCCGGATGAGTTGGGCCAAAACCTACCCCAAAAACGGTAAAGAAAATCAGCAACTAAGCTAAGCCTAAGCAAAACTTAAGCTAAGCCTAAGCAAAATCTAAGCAAAGCCTTAGCAAAACTTAAGTTTGAGAAAAACTCAAGCTTAAAGCCTAAGCCTAAGCAAAACCTAATCCTCAGCAAAAGCTAAGCTAAGTCTAAGCCTAAGCAAAACCTCTAAACCTAAGCAAAATCTAAGCTAAGCCTAAGCAAAACCTAAGCCTAAGCGAAATCTAAGCCTAAGCAAAATCTAAGCTAAATCTAAGCAAAACATAAGCCTAAGCAAAATCTAAGCTAAGCCTAAGCCTAAACAAAACCTAAACTTAGCAAAACCTAACCTAACCCCTTCCCTGTCATTTTTGTGTTGTAGATTTTGGCCTTTGGCGTCCCGGACTTAATTTTCATATAAAAAAATTTAATGTTAACCAACCTGAAAATGGGGTTGTAAAACTTCGGAATTTTTCGAAAACCTGCACTGATCTATTAGGTTGTTATATCGAAGCTTCATTCCATGAAGTGAAACAAGCATATTACGTCTACAGCAATAGAATATTTTGCATATGTATCACGTCAGGATTTTAAGGACTCTCAAAATGTCATATAGTATTCATGATGACGTCATATATGTTTTGCCCCGTGGGAATGGTTTTAGCAGGAGCTGTTTTAGCCAATTAGTGGGAAAAAATTAATCTCCAATGAATAAGAAATTTTCATTTTTTTCTAAGCGGTAATTGGCTAAAAATGATTTTATTATGTCAAAGCTCTGTGAAGATATTTAACACTGAAAAACTTCCGTTTAAATGAAAGGGTTTTGACCATTTTGATAGTTTTTTCAGTATTTTATAGTCCATATCACATTAGTTTTTTTTTAGCTCAGTATTCCGGGGTAAAATTAGAGGTATTTTGTCAGCTCATCGCTCACTGAATCCCAAAGTGGGACGAGCAAATGTTATTTTTGGCGCCAAAGGGTCTAAGGGTAATACCTTACGTATTAATTTTTCGTTTACGCAAAGAGGGCGTCAAAAGACATATGCGCAAATAAATATAAATTAAAAATATGCACTGGATAAAACGAATAGCAAAAATGCGTGGTTTCTTATAAAAGCAATATTTACTCTAGATCTGGCACGATCTTACTTTACTATATGGGATTAGCTTCGTTTAGAGCTCTCCTTTTTGAAAAGTGATTTCAAAAGCTTTGAATCAGAAAACCGTTTTCGTTTTAAAAAAAATTGTTTGTGAAATTATTGAAAAAAAAGACTCACGAAGCTACAAACATATTTTCAGCAATAGTTTGAAAATAAGTAATATTCGCAATTGTGGTCGAAGGTTTTGATAAAAACATTTGTGTAACTGCAATTTTAAAGAAACGGGATAAAAGAGCCACGAGACGTTAGCAGCTAGGTACTAAAGAGCAGGAAAAAACCTTAGAGCCAACTGCAGTAAAGAAAGGGACTAAAGAGCCAAGTGGGAGATAATTATGAAAAACATAAAAGAGCAAAAAGTACAAAGATGCTGGACTTAAGAGCCTGAATTTTTACGACTAAAAAGCCAAAAAAAGACACTTTAGAGCCTTTGACTGCGCTTCGTTCTTTATAACGTTATATAGCGTAACATTGCTAAGTTAACACATTAAAGGTGGCTTTACAGCTATATTTGATTTTTTTAAAATTTATTGTTTATTGACTTTTTTAATTTTTAATTTTAAATTTTTTAATTGCTTCAGTGTTTATGCGTTTTTACAAACATTTTATTGATCTATAGATTTTTTCTAAAATTGTATTACTGATTGGCCAAACAAATTAAGTCTTTAACAATCGCAGAATTTCCGATTTTTACATTTTCGTTTAAATAAAACAGATGTGCTATTATGAAATGCTGATCTCTATCCCTGGCATTGCTGATTTACCAAACTCAATAAACTTCAAGAATTTTTATGAATTATTTTTAATCTACATATTACTTTAATTTTTGTTTTATTATGTGCCGTTTAATAAAACACTTTATTATAAATACAATTACAAAGGTAATTTTGTGATAAACGATAATTGGCTAAAATGGCTATAAGTTTAAACAGGTACGTTTTGTTATCAGTATGAACTTTTAAAATAAAAAAAGGTAGTTGGACTTTTGCTGATGACATGCCATTTTTTTCTCTTAATCTCCTTGCTTTTTTCCCTATTGGGTCAAAGAGACTTTTTGTGGCTCTTTGGTCCCAAAATCCGGGCTTTTTAATACCCATGGTTCTTCTGTCCCAAAATCAGTTTTTATTTGCTGCACAGTGATATGTTTTACTAACGTGTTAAATTATTATTTTATACCAAATTTTGTTTTTTTTATAAGAAACTTCACAATCATTAGAAATCATCACTAGAATAGTACCTTCGTGAGCAATAATACCAAATTACCATAATTATAGCTAAGATTTTTCTTAAAACTAATTTCAAAGCTAAAGAAATTCTATGAGGGTGAAAATAGATGAGTGGTAAAGTAACCATTCGTTTTTTAAGAAAAAATCACGTGCAGGAAAACACATGACGCAACTAAATAATAATTGGTTACATAACCGCTGACACTTTTTTTTTAATTTTTCTCGCTCGCGAGTTTATTGTTTATTTCTTCCTGGTGGAGAGCGGTTACGCTGGGCTATAAAAAATCTGGGCTATAAAAAATCCCTAGTCATTATTTTGTGGTTGGTTAAAACATAATTATTCAGAAAATGGGCCCCCTTTTGGATTTTTGGATTATTAAATTTACAAACAGAGTTCATGTTTAAAATCAGGGCCGTAAAAAACCCTGGTCATTTTTTGTGGTTAGTTAAAAAGGGATTTGTGGCTATTTATAAAACGAGCCCCCCCCCCCCCCACCAAACGGAGTGACCTCTCTTTTGGAGTTCTGAATTATATAACCAACAAATAGAGCTCAAATTCAAAATCAAGGCCATAAAAAACCCCTGTTCATTTTTTGTAGTTGGTTAAAAAAAGAATTGTGGCTATTTAGAAAGTGAGCACCTTCCCCCAAATGGAGTAACACCCCTCTTTGGAGTTTGGAGTTATAATATTGATAAACAGGGTTCATATATAAAACCTGTGCTATAAAAAATCGCTAGTCATTATTTTGTAGTTGGTTAAAAGATAATTCGAAGCTATTCAGAAAATGAGACCCCCAAATGGGGTAACCCCCACTTGGAGTTATGGATTAAAAAAATTGACAAACCAAGTTCATACTCAAAACAGGGCTATAAAAACCCCTGTTCACTCTTTTGTGGTTGGTTGAAAAAGGAATCATGGCTATTTAGAATGTGAACGCCCCCCCAAAATGGGGTAACCTCTCCCCCTTTAAAATTCTAGCTTATATAACTGACAAAATAAGTTTTTATTCAAAATCAGGGCCATAAAAAACCCCTAGTCATTATTTTGTGGTTGTTAAAAAAGAGAATTGCGGCTGTTTGGTGTTTTCTAACTGTATGGCTGGCTTTTTTAAAAATAATGATGGTGTTTTTAAAAAAAAACACTAGCTGGTAGTGTTGTGTGAATTATGCTCCATCGTGCACTAAAAAGTTCGCGCGCTAAAAATTGTTAACTGCCATTTAATTTATATGGATAGCCATGCTGCTGGAGCAAAATATCCCATGGAGCAATAGGCTATAGTCTGCTCATAACTACTTTTAAAAAAGGAGATCTTCATGAAGAAAAACAACTTGGTTTTGTTTTCAATTGTTTTGTATAATAAAAAAAGATTAAGAATTTTTGTACTATAAAACATTGTTTAAAGATGTAAATGTGATCATAATACTATTTTATTACATATAACTGCGTTAACGCCTTTGTTCCTAAATGGCGGCTATTTGGCGGCGCACATCCAACGGTACGGGGTCTTTAGAGCCACATGCAGGGAACTTGGAGCCATGGGAAATTTTTGGGAACTTGGAGCCACGAGCAATAGGAACTTGGAGCCTTTCAGAAAAATTGGTTTGGGCTTAAATTTAGGTTTCGCTTAGGCTTAAGTACACGTTTTAGTGATTTTTATTTTTGGCTCCAAGTTCCCAACTTACGGCTCCCAATTCCCCGATTATGGCTCCAAGTTCCGTATTTTTTGCTCCAAGTTCCAGCTCCGATTTCCCTAGGCTCCATCGACCCTAAATCCATCCAACACCCCAATATTTAAACACTAATCTCAAAACACTCATTCCAAATAATTTTAGCAATCAAATAAAAGTATTTTTTTGTGTTTAACACTCATAGAATGAGTCACGCAAAAAGTACTGTACCTATAAAGCGGTCCGGCAGTATTTGAAGCAATTAAATTGGACTAAAGACAAATTTTATCTGGAAAAAATGTCAAGTAACCATTGGTTTAGAATTGGTCAAGAATACATAGTATTTCTTGTCTATTAAACTGTCTTTAGTAACATATCACATATTGGGGTAAATGTGACAACACTTAATAATAATTAGTTACAGTACCAATGATTTTGTTTCTTGGCTTTTAATTCTTTGTTCTCCTTGACAGGCATGACAGGAAAACGATTTTAAGCTCAAAAATTATACTGAAAAACTTTAGTTTGCTGCTGTTTAGCATTTTTTGTCCGGCACATTTTTGGTGCTTATTGCCGCTGTTTGGATAAGATTGAACCATTTTCATACACTCAAAGACCTTTGTTTATATTAAGTTTATCTAACTTGTATCTAAGTGTCTAAGTGCCTAGCCTGCCTAACGAAACGTTTTACAAGACAGTGTGATACTAAGTAGTTAAAACCGACCGTTGAAAATTGTGGAATGGTTAGAACTTCTTAATTTTTTTTTTGAAAGTACCCAGACATTTTTTTAAATTTTTTAAGCTTTCTGAAAAATATTTTTGAACTCTGTTTGTTTAATTATCATCATATAAATTTAATAATTTATTACTAAAACACGTACTTGCTGTCCATCATTCCAAAAGTTCCGTTGGTATCTGATTAAAAGAAACGTTTTAAACCTTTTTGAAAACTATGTTAATAAATATACAAGCTTGTGAACTAATATAATTACATTGTTGCTTAGCTTTTTTTTGTTATGACCACTTTCTATTTAGCCGTTATAACCATTGAGAATAAATTATAATTTGAATTCGCTTATTTTAACTATAAAATTTGCGGTTGGAAAAAAAATTTGACGAGTTAGTTAATCAATACGATTTGGCGGCGTGAAAATTTACACATTAAAACATAAGTTCTACACATACATATTCTTAACGTAACTCAATTTTTAATATTGACAAATAAAAATAAATAAATACTTATTTATCTATCTATCTATTCGCATGTTTTAAAAATATTTACAAAGGCAATCCTGTCACATCTGTTTGTTTAGTCTTAAATGTATTTGTCTGTGTGTGTTTTTGTATCTGTGTTCCCTAACTCATCTCCAAGTACATTACTCATTAGGCAAAATGGTATATTATAAGAAAACTTGTAGTCCGAAAAATTCACATACACCATAATAATGCCATACAGTGCTTTAATACCACAAATCTTGCATTTTTTATGCTGGCACACTTTGTCCTTAAAAGTATTAGCAAACATATTAGTCGATGGAGAGCCAAAATTTAATATTGTATTATATATATATAACCCAACTCCTCTTGACAATAAGCATGAATAATCTCACATTGTACAACAAAGTGTTTTTTGCCAAAGTAGTTGAAAACGTGTTTTCTGGCGTTTTCAATTAGAAAAATTTCCATTCTAATATTAAAACTTTAATAATACAAACTGTTTTAGCAAAACACATTTTGGAACAGTGACATCTGCATAACGGATATTTTTTTGTTTGCGGATGAATTTCAAAAGTTGTACAGGGTTATTTGTTGGTCAAAATTAAAAAGAAATATCAAAAGCTCAGAATAACTTATCAGTCAAAACAATTTTTCTATGGCTTTACCAAAAAACCTTCGCAATAATAAAATTTTAGAACATGAACATTTGCATTCATGAGAGCTATCTTAATTTTACACTTTATAACAAGTTTTTCTTTCGAAATAACATTTTCACATAAATTTTCATACAGCTTAGTCTAAAAAATAAGTATTTTTGTTTTTGTTTTCTGGAATTTAAAAAAAAATTTATGATTAAATGTTTTTAACCTAAAACTAGCTGACAAAAAGTTTTTCTGGGGTTTTAATTGTAAAGTGTCTATAGGCAAATAAAATCTAGCTGACCGCGATATTTGCAGTATTGAATCGACTATTTAAAAACCAAAACATTCAAATTTTTTTTACTATAGTGGGTTAATAACAGAGATTAAAAACTGTATTTAATAATTATTTTATCAAATTACTTAACTTAAAACCTAAATGCTAATTTTTTAAAGGCTAAAGTTGGTTAATTTTTGTATGTTTTGTAAAAAGGTGGAATAAAAAAAATTTAGCGTTCTTATTTGTTTTTTTTTAAAAACACGTCATTACCGAATAATTTTAATTGGTCCCCTCATGTCTGCATTCTAATTTTCAGCGTCAGCCAGTTATAATTCAACCATAATGAGAGTTTTTTATTTAAAAAATAGTTTAAGTAAAAAGGTACTTTACAATACGGACATCTACATGATGGACAATTAAATGTTTGCCTACAAATGTCTGAAAACAGTTGTTCAGATGAGGTCTGATTGAAGACACAAAACACTTCTGTGTATAACCAAATTAATATGAGGAGGATAAATCTTATCTTGAAAAATATAGTAACAGTTTTAAAATCAAAAACAATCTGTTAAAAATTGTGATTATAAATCATACTTGTGCTTGTAATTTCTGACTTTTTTTTGAATACCTTATATTCTAATAGTTTGGGTTGACTGAAGTATAATACAAAAATTAAAAAAAAGTTTAATCGAGCATCTACTAAAAAAAATTTTTTTTGGAATAAAATTGTTTTGATAAACGGATGTATAGTTTTGATAATAAAAGTTGAAAAATAAAAGCGTTAGGATATTTTAATCGGTTTCTAAATAAACTTTGAGCAAAAAATTTAGAACCAAAAAACGATATGTCACTCATTTCTTAACCGATTAGTAAACCAACTTATATATTTATGGATAGATAAAAATTCGGAGTGTATTTTAAAATTAATTTACAGTAATTGGGTACTTCTAATAATGAAATTTATTTATTTACTATAGTTAAAATCCTTCAGGCTGAAAAGCGGCGCTCCGCGCCGCCAAGAAGAAAGAAGAATAAACGCGCGAACATAAAAAATTAAAAAAAACTTGGCAGGGATGATGTAACCAATTATTATTAGTTTCGTCAGATGTTTTGTCTGCACGGAATTTCCCCAAACGGTTACTCTACTACCCTGCTGTTTTCACCCTGAGAGAATTTGTCTTTAGTCCATACTTTAAAATTGCACTTTGTGAGAATCTTGAATTAACAAATATATATTGTTGTTTGTACAGACATAAAAGAAATAACCAAATGCAATCATACACTATTTAAACTTCAAAATATAGCAAGCTTAAATTCAGTTTAACAGTTTAAAATACAATAATAGAAACTGAAAGGATTCAATTAAACTTATTTTACCCAATGTGATAGTAATATTAAAAACATATAACATAAAAAAAAAGGAAAAATATGCGACTTCATAGATTGTTCAGACACATTCATCGGGGAGGGGGGGGGGGGGCGGCCGCCCCCCCCCCCCCGCCCAACCACTATCCTTATTTTTCCTCCTGTCCGACCGTTTCGGGGGGGGGGGGGCGACCGCCCCCCGCCCCCCCCCCCTGGCTACGTCCCTGCACCCCCCTAGCTTCCCCGACCGTGCTCACCTATGACAATGACTATCAGAACATAACATAAATATAAAATAAAAAACAACAACAAAGACTTGTGTGTTACCTCGGGAGATCACCTGATCCTCGGAACTTGTTGATTCCTGAGAGAACAGCAAAAGTGGAATTCGAAGCACACACAGCGGTAAACCCGATACTGAAACATCCTACAAAAGACCGAGAATTTAGAGAGTGATATATAGGGGTATAGGTAGTAAAGAACATCACTAATACGAAGACAAATTTTGTAAATACACATTTTAAGTTATTTTCTATTTCCTCTTTTTCGGAAAGGGAAGTTGCTACGCTCTTAAAATATACAAATATTTCGAAAGTGGGAGTCGTAGCGGGTTGTTGTAATACAACTTTTAAAGCACCGTTAACATTAATAACGGGTAAAATTTTTGACGCTTCGCACGAAGTCATTTTTTTCGCTTTGATTTGCAGTGTTTTTTAAGTTAAACTCGTAAAATCTTTGATTTAAGAAAATATAATATTAAAATCGTGCGAAAGCACTAAAAAAATTTTAGAAATTGTCATTGATATTTATTATCAACACCAGTTAAAAGTTTTAAAAAAGTATATAGGTCTCGAGCGCTGAGTAGAGCGAAGCGCAAGAAATTTTTTAAAATTTCTTCTCTAGGAACACCAAATTTTGACTTTTTTAAAATTTCTTCTCTAGGAACACCAAATTTTGACCTTTCCCCCTCTTTTTTATATTGTTGTTTGTTTGTTATGAATTTTAGCTTGATTTTAAGATTTTGATTAGGCTGCTTAGGGAAACTAAGGTTTAAAATGGTTAAAGTAGTTCATGGGTTTTTTTATCTCAATAATTTTATGAATTTATGAAAGTATCATGATAACAAAATAACCATTTTAATTTAATGGTGTGTTTTTGAAGAATGCTCAGAATTAATATTATAAACTTTATGCAAATTTTTGAAGGGGGAAAGAATATCCCGGGATAGTTTTTCCGGGGGAAAAATTTTAGGGGGGAAAGAATATCCTTTGACACCGGCCATCACTACTAACAACACTGCCATCTGACGTATTTCAATATAACTAAATAAAAATATGTAAAATTTTGTGTGGCACTTGCACTTTAAACTAATACATACTTCTTCACTTTAAACATTTAAAATATAAAATGCAAAAAAGTCAATTTTATTTGATACTTAGTATATTTCATTGGTTGACCATGTATTGATGATGTATAGACTAAGGACTTCTTGATAAAGGGAGGTGTGACTCACCAGCAAGGTTTCGCTGCACAAATAGTATTAAAGCAATGTATATTTTTTAGTTTATAAGTCTAACAAAAAAAGCAAAAAAGTTATATATTATAATAATTGCAGACCTGTGCACGGTTTGAAAATGCCAACCCGCTTTATTGGAAAATTTGCTCCTCCCCCCGCGGAAAAATGAAAAAGTACCCAAAAATTATGACGCCATTTTTTACCTATTATGACGCCATCATTGCGAATTTTTTGCAGTTTTTAGCCTATTTCAATGTATTTTAAGCCATTTTAGACCTATTTTTACCTTATTTTCGCTTTTTTTGTCCTTTTTTCCCTTTTCCTTTCTCTTTTCTCTTTTTTTCCTTTTTCTTTCCTTTCCCCTGCTTGCCCACCCGTTTTATTGCCCCCCCCGTTTCAAAAAAGTTGCACCAAGTGCCCCCCCCCGTTTTGGAATTGCCCCCCCCCCATTATAACCCCGGGGGGGGGGGCAGTGCACAGGTCAGGTCTGATAATTGACACTGTCACAGTGACACGAAAAAAAATCTGGCATTTGCCGGATCTAAAAAAAAAAATCCGGCCAGTTCGGATCAAAAAATGGCCGGATCTACCGGATCGGATCGAATATCCGTTCCGGTCCTAGTCTTAAATAAATAAAAACAGGTGTTTGTTGTGTTACGAGATTTTCAATATAGTGGAGATTTTAAATTTAATCTAAGAGTTCAAATAAAAACATGGGAATTGGTAAAAAATTGGGAAAAAACATCATATTAGAACATATGCAACTTTGTTGTGGTGGGACAGTCAGTTTTTGACTATAGAAAAATCACTTAAATATAAATTAAATTTATTAGTTCATTATGGGCTTCTAGACCTGTGCATGGTCTGAAAATGCCCCCCCATACATGGGCACGAGGGGAGGGTTGGAAGGGTTAATCCCCCCAATTCTGAGTTGGGGGTTTAACCCCCAACTTCCAGAAGGGGGGAAATTAACCCCCCAATTTTGGAAAAATGTGGAAAAACTGTCTTTCACACGACTTCTAGCTGCCTTCAAACTTAAGTTTTAAGGTCAAAATGAATGTTTTAAGCAATAAATAGCTTAAAAATACATTAAAAATGACTTTTTGGCCTAAAAATATCGTTTTTACTTATTTTTCCTTTAAAATCGAAAAACGATATGGGTAAAATGCACTCCAGAAAAAAATGAAATGGGTAAAATGCGTTT